>JAPEVW010000024.1:2425100-2590100 GCA_027921565.1 Artemia sinica
CCCTTTCCACGACTTTTTCTCTAAAGACATCTCTTTAAAATTAAAATAGCCATTTGATTCAGCATATTTTGAAAGGTCCAATAACTATGCCTTTGTTGATGATGTAACTCTCCACAAGCCCTGGGGAAAAGCTAAAATTCATTTGCCATTGTTCACAGATAATATTTTTTATTGGAAAAATATACAGAACGTTTTCTCGGGGGAATTTTCTGCGGAAGGGGAGATTTTTTAAGGAAAATTTTCCGATGGAAATGTTCAGGAGTAATTCTATACTGGGGAAGGAAGGGGAAAATCAAAATTTCCCCCGTGCCTTCTAAAGACCAGAACATAATTTGCACTTTACTTAAAACAGAATATATTTGAAATATTTTTTCTTTTTTAACTTAATGAATCCAAAGTATTAAGAATTTCAGGAATGAATATTAGTCTATATTTATTAAACGGTAAACCCACATTCATTTTCTTTTTCAGTAATCTTGGTTATGATGGTGTTTTTTTATTATTTTTTCATATTATAAGAAATAGAAACATTCAGCACGAAATGAGGACTGTTTTCAGTAAAATCCAAATTATGTTTTGGTCTTTAGAAGGTATAGCCGTACTAACATTTCCTGCTCGTTTGAGTGTAACTCGGTTATTTATTGTAACTTCTGTTTGTTTTGGGCTTCATTTATTTATCCATGCTGATTTGTGATACTTTATTGCTTGGAAAATTATTTGAATTTAATTCTGCTCAATTTTGGTTTAATGTAGCTCATTACTTCCCTCTGAGCAACTTCTTCTGCGGATTTTTTTTTAATTAGTTCTATAAAACTTCAAAAATTAGCTACAAAAACCTTAATTCTGTAAGTTTTTTTGAAGCAAAAAACTTCATACACTGTTCTGAGAAACTAAGTCTGCAATTTTATATAAACAGAAAAATTAATTGAATTGAATTATTTTTCTATAATTAAAAAAAAATATAGCTACAAGGGCTTCTATCATTTAACTTTTTGCTATAGAACTATTAATTTACTTTTTACTGACAAATAAAGTGCGTCTATTCTATAAAGCTTCAAAATTTCCTGCAAAATCCTGTAGCTAAAATTTTCTGAATTTTTCGTTATTTTTCGTAATCAAAGACTAAAATAAATGACAGGGACCGTAAGTGACAGGGTCAGATTGACCGCGAAACAAAAACAAAATGTTACCCGAAATTTTGTTGTATAAGGCTTTCGGCGCTCCAAAAACAGGCCCAAAATTAGAAAAACACAGGGCATGTAAACTGGGCTTAAAACTATAGGGCATTGAGACCAGGCAAAGAAAAAACACCAATGAAAACGATGAAGTTAAAAAAAATAGTAATATTAATTTTCGGAGCCAGATATGTGCCCAAGATTTTATTTTATCTGTTTCGCTTTCACTTATAGGGGTATACAGACTGGGCCCAAAAGACCTCAATGAAAACAATGAAATTTGAAAAAATTGGTAATATTAATTTGTGGTGACACATATGTGCCCAAGATTTCATTTTCTCACGTTAGCCTAAACTTATAGGGCATAGAGACAGGGCCAAAAAGACCTCAATGAAAACGATTAAGTTTTTGAAAAAAATTGTAATATTAATTTGTGGAGACACACATATGTACCCAAGGTTTCATTTTCTCCTTTTAGCCTAAACTTGTAGGGCATAGAGACAGGGCCAAAAAGACCTCAATGAAAACGATAAGTTTGAAAAAATGGTAATATTAATTTGTAGAGACACATATGTGCCCAAGGTTTAATTTTTTCTGTTTAGCCTAAACTTATAGGGCATAGAGACCGGGCCAAAAAGACCTAAATGAAAATTTGTGGTGACACACATGTGCCCAAGGTTTCATTTTCTCCGTTTAGCTTAAACATATAGGGCATAGAGACAGGGCCAAAAAGACCTCAATGAAAACGATGATGTTTGAAAAACAAATGGTAATATTAATTTGTGGAGACACATATGTACCCAAGGTTTCATTTTCTCCTTTAGCCTAAACTTATAGGGCATAGAGATCGGGCCAAAAAGACCTCAATGAAAACGATGAAGTTTTGAAAAAAATGGTAATATTAATTTGTGGAGACACATATGTGCCCGAGATTTCTTTTTTCTCCGTTTAGCCTAAAATTATAGGGCATAGAGACCGGGCAAAAAGACCTCAATGAAAACGATTGAAGTTTGAAAAAATTGGTAATATTAATTTGAGGAGACACATATGTGCCAAGGTTTCATTTTCTCCGTTTAGCTTAAACTTATAGGGCATAGATGTTGGGCCAAGGAGACCTCAACAGAGACAAAGAGAACCATGCTGCCGACAGGTGGTTTCAGAAAAATAAAATTTAAAAAAATTAATTAGAAATAAAGTGTTATCTAAAAATAGATATCAGAAACAAAGAAAAAAAGTGAGGAGACCACAATGTATTCTAAATGTTTCTCGTTAAAAATCTCTAAAAGTGTTGAAATAAACCTGAATGATATTCTTAGAAAAAATAATAAAGTTATTTTTCGTAGGCAAAGACTGTTTAACATAAAATGTTCATAATCTTTAATGAAATTTCTTCTATAAGTTATTTGTACCGGCCGAAATTAATCAATTTAAATGTACATAATTTTTGTGGCCAAAGAGAGCCCAATGCACATGAATAAATTACACGCTCATCATCCACCACATTTTATCTTCACCCCCCCCCCCCCTCACCCCCCCCTCCATTCAAGTTCAAATTTCGTTTGATTTGTTTCTTATAACTCGAAAGCCTTCCTAAACCAGTGGAGTGGTTTGCACCCTAGACCTGCAATCCTATGTCTTTCGGAACGGAGATTCAAGTCCTGGTTTCAGCGGCTATGATTATTTGTTAGGCAACGAGATTCAGAGGCGTGATTCTCTCGGTTCAGCTCCAAACGGGTATCAGAAGGAATCTGAAAAAGGTAGACAGGAAGGGGTACTTTGCACGTCTACGTCTACTTTTCTTCCTCATTACCTTTTAACTCCCCCATTCGAGGACAAGCTGTTTTTATTTAGCCCCAGATGAACGGCCAAAAACCACGATCTTCGGCAATCTGCCCTCCTTCATTCGTAAAATGAGGCCTGGTCATCTAGATGAGGGGACATTTTAAGATGATCCTTTCAAAAATTCAAATTTATTTCCGCTATTCTTATGTTATTAAACATGATGTAATAAATCACGAAAAAAAACTTTATTCACTCATAGGTAAACCGGGACTTTTAATAACCAAATTTAAACATTTTACATTAACCAAACGTTAAATTTACAAGACTTCCAGACTTGAAAAACTCTGCTTCTCAGCAGGCTTCAACGCGCTAAATCGTCATACCCGCTTCTGCCCCTACCGTGAAAAGAGTAATAATTTGTATAAACACAGTGGGATATGAGACTTTTTCCTACCCACAGGCTCAGAGGAGATTCACACGAACCGCAGTACATTTTGGCAAAGAAACTGATAAAGAAATTTTGCAGCTCAGCAATAGTTAAGTTACACTTACTGAAGGCCGCATCCATGGTTGGAGGATGGGGGCTACAGTTTTTGAACCCCCCTGAAATTTTTGCCCGATTTGTAAATAACATAAATGCTTAAACAATATTTTGTTCTTTATGCAGTTAAAAAAATTATTGTACCTCCCCCCCCCCAAACCGAGCAAAAATCCTCGATGCGCCCTTACATTTACTTCCAAATAATAAAGACAAGTGGCTTTGTGAATGTTTTAGCCCAGGCACGTAAATATTATTCTGTACTTTTTTTGGGGAGGGGGGGGGGGGTCAAAACATACTTAGTGTGCTGTTTTAATTTTTGAAAGTGATGATTTTTGACGATGATTATGATGGTTTTATGGATATTTACATTATCCAACTGTAAAAGAACTTGCCTAAAAAAGGTTATATATAAGATAAAAATCACGTACGTAGGGTGATACCGATAATTTCTTAAACCACATTGGCCTGACATAACATAAAGAAAGAAAAACGAGCAAGAATGTGGTTTTTAAAGGTCAAATGAAAATACTGACAAAATACAACAAAGCGAATATTTCGAGGGGACAAACGCCTCTCTTCTTCAGCGACAAACGCAAAAATATATTCAATGGGAGTGCCGAAAAAAAAAATCCAAGAAAATTAAACGCGGAAAGTCAATTTGAAACAAAAAGCAACAAAACAACAAAACACCAATGAAAAAAAACAAAAAATTAAAAGACGAATAAAATTCAATAAAAGCCAAAAATTATAAGAATTAAAACCAAACTAACAGCCATAAAAGTGAGTCATTCACCAATATCCGCGATTTGCAAAAAAAAAAAAAAAAAAAAAATTGAACCACCATCGACGGATACTAGCGAAAAACTGATAAATAAAAGAAAAATATTCATTCACTAAAAATAAAACGAGCCAGCAATTGAATGAGTTGGAGAACTATGTCATCTGATTTCTGATTTTAATAATTGCAGTCCCAGATATAAACCTTGTACCCCTTTCGGAATCACATAATCAGACACGTCAACAACCCTTAGGTCTCAAAGAGTATCTGCAGGGAATGAGAGCTAAAGGGAATTGAATTCATTATTCGTAAAACAGGAAAGTTTCTAATAAAGTAAGTTAAATTTCAATTCCTCTAGCCCTTCCCAAAACTTCCTGAAAGTCTTAACTTAATCCGTCCATGGTCTTACCCAAGATGTTACAGATGTTACAGTATTTTAATATCTCGGATGAATAAGCAGTCTTCTGAATTTACTTCACTATTTCACTGTTAGTTGACTCAACATCCACACTAGGACTAATAGTACCAGAACTTTTAGTGGATCGAAAAGACATATATACTGACTTCACGTCCCCTAGCTCTAAGTGTAAAATAAGTCCCCATACCTTCTACTGTAAAAAAGAAAAAACGAAAGAATTTTCACGTACCATCCGATGAGGCTGAGCCTGTGTCCAATCCGTCCAAATAATGCACTTTACACAACACTTTGTCCTCATGTAGTGCAAACTCCTCACCAGTGCTTAGTTGACGTCTGCAGGCATCACAAGCAAAACATGCTAAGTGATAGACCGATCCTTGGCACGACGTACCCAGTCTGAAGAGGATAATTTCCTGCAGCACCTTGCACATTTGGCTTCATAAGTTCTTGACAACAAAAAACATCAAACATTAAATCGCATTTTTACTTGTGATAAAGAGTTTTTTTTATTATTATTTATTAAATAAAACAATTAAATTAATTAATATAGAGACAAAGTGATAGACAAGATCCTTGGCACTACGCACACAGTGTAAGAGGATAATTTTGTGCAGCACCTTGCAGCACTTCTGAGTTTTTTCATTCGACAAAACACTTTATTACTATTTCCATTTTCAAAATGCAAAAAAACAACCCAAACTGCACTTTATGATTGCCTTATTAAGTCAATATTATAAAAAAGCAATTAATATACAAATTAGTTTATAAATAAGCCCATAATTAGTTCTCTATGATGTTCATGTGTTCAGCCTAGCGTTTCCATTCCAGAAATGTCACTCAAACTGCGCTCTTAGGATAGCAAATAGCACTTTATGACGGCTTTATCGAGTCTAATAATAAAAGAACGATAAAATATAAGAATTAGCTTTTTCAATGAGCCCTTAAACAACTTTCAATGATGTTCCAATGCTTCGATAGCGACGAATAAAACAAGAGGAAATATCATTGCTACCCATTTGCTGCTTTAAAATGAACCATCAAACATCTCTCTGAGATGCTGCAGTAGACTGCTACTTCTGCTGGTCAACCCACAATTTACGAAACTTACAAGGGCGATGGGAGGGAAATTATACAAGAGGGAGGATTGTAAAATGCAGTTTTATAGTCTTCGACCGTGGTGATTTTGACTCAACATCGTGGAACCTTTCACAGTAACATAGCTGAAGACTTTACGTTGCAGTATGTAATCTTACGGACGAAATTGTGTCCTTAATTTAGGTAGTGTTAAATAAAAGCGAGCCTTATATAAAATTCTATATTGGGAAGTTTTAAATTACCGTACGTGACGGAAAAGCAGTAGCAAAAAGCAGTAGAAAAGCAGTAGCAGTAGCAGTAGCAAAATCTGCATCATATGGATCAGGAGACTGGGATTGCTGATGAAATCAAACGAGTGGAATCCTGAATTATGATCATGGATCAGGGTGGTTGTGTTGATCAATTTTGATTCATAAATTTTGAAACCACCTTTCTCAAATTTTTCTCCTAAAATGCTTCTACTAAATAAAATATAATGAAGCTACAGCAATAGTAACAGCTAAAACGACCTTAAAAAATATACAACAGCAAGAATTAAGTGAAGTTATAACAGCTACAATAACAATATGAAAAATACAGCAACTAAAATATAATAAAGCTACAACAGCTGTAAAAGCTACCAAAGCTACGTAAAACATACAATGGAAAAAATATAATGAAGTAACAAATGCTATTACAGCTACAGCAGACATACAAAATATACAACACTTAAAACATAACAAAAACAAATAGACATCGTACTACAACGAAACAATTCAAAAAGCTGAAACTGAACTTAAATTAGAATCAAGCCAAAAATTCAGTTAAAATAAAATAAAATTAAAATTAATAGGGGAGCCTTGCAAGGACGCTAATCTTAAAAATTAAATAATACTAAGTAAAATTAAAATTTAAGAAATAAAAAACCGTTAAATGCATTAAGTTTAAATAAAAACCAAAATTAAATAAAATTCAAATCTGAAATTAATTAAACTTAAAACTAAACTAAGATTTTTCTTCGTGATTCTTGTACAGAGATCAGCCCTTCCTAAATTGGAACTAAGCAGAAAAAATTCCCTGGAACGATTAAAAATTAAAACGATTACATCGATTATAGATTAAGAAAGCAGTGTAATGATTAAAATATTGACAAATTACCTTTCATAATCCTGTCGACAGTACACTCTACCAGATCGTACAAAACACGATGTGTGACGTTCAAGGGGAGAAGTGCAGATGCAGCATCTTAGACAAGTCATGTGCCATTGTTTTCCATTGACCTAAGGGGAGGAAACAACTATCAATGCAAATTACGCTGCTAAGTGAAATGATATAAAATGTTACTGTAATCCAAATAAACGGGAAATGAGACTGTTTGAATTGGTTTGGTGGAGAAAAACTTACCGAACCTGGCACGTCTAAAAAAAAAAAAAAAAGAAAAAGAAAAATTATTGGAAAATCAGATTTTAATGACAAAACACCTCCATAATGAGTTATGCAGTTGTGGTAGTAGCAGATGCCAAGTTTAAAAGAGAGAAATTTTGAAAAAAAAAAACAAACAGCAAAACAAACTAAAAGCACCTTCAGGGTTATGTAGTTTTGGCAATAGAGATACTGAGTTATGTAGTTTAGGCAGTAGCAGAAGTCAAATTTAAAAGAGAGAGATTTAGCAAAAAATCAGCCAAAATTAAGCAAAAAAAAACACCTACATACTGAGTTATGCAGTTTTGGCAGTAGCAGATTTCAAGTTTAAAAGAAAGATTTGGAGAAAATTCAGCAGAATATAAGCTAAAACACCTCCTCACTATGTTATGCAGTTTTGGCAGTAGGAGATGCCAAGTTTAAAAGAGAGAGATTAGGAGAAAAATCAGCAAAAAAAAAAAAAAATCTGAAAACAACCTCCATAATGAGTTATGCAGTTTGGTAGTAGCAGATGTCAAGTTTAAAAAAGAGAGATTCGGAGGAAAAAAAAAAAGCAAAACCAAGCTAATGACATATGGCACCAGACAGCTTAAGAAAGTAACTTCCCTTTGAAGTTGTAGCTGTCTTTAGAAATTCCAACCGAAATTCCAGAAGGAAAAATTATTCTCACTAGAAAGTTTTTTTCCAAAAAGGTTTACAAGTTTTACGGTTACCACAGGCTGCAGTTTGAATTTTACGAGATTGCAGCTGCTGCATCAAACAGGAAAAGCACCTTAAAATATTTGAACCTAATTTGAAAATAGCATATTCTTTCAAAGGTCTGTATGTGTCTCACCTCCATGAATGTAATCTTTATTACAATAAAACGTTCCTACAACAAAAGGGGCGCAGCCATCCCCTTAGCATTGGGATCGCAGCAAGGGGACACTTTAGGGTAGGGGTATAGATTGCCCAAATAGACCTATTTTCCATTTTCCCAAACAGCTTGGAACTTTTATCCAAGGGTCATTGGGCAATGGAACCTATACTACAAAAAAAAAAAAAAAAAAAAAAAAAAAAAAAAAAAAAAAAAAAAAAAAAAAAAAAAAAAAAAAACTGGTCTAGTTCACTTCTAAAAAACTTTTCTTTTCCGGTGGACCCTAGGCAATGTGAAATCCTAATGTACAAAAACAAAATACCGCTTGTGGACCCATTTAAAATGGACCTTTTTATACCCACCCCCTTTTTCTTTTTATTATAATAATGCCTATTTTCCATTTTTCAGCCAAACAGCTTTGGCAAGCCAAGGGTCACCAATGGAACCTATACTACACACAAAAAAAAAAAAAAAAAAAAATAAATAAAAAAAAATAAAAAAAAAAAAAAAAACTGGTCTACCTGTCTAAAACTTTGTTTTCCGAGTGGACCTTAGGCAAACTGTGAATATCCTAATGTACAAAACAATCACCCCCCATTGGAAATGGACCTTTTTACCACCGGCCTGGACTCGAAACTCATATCCAGTGTTTTCTTGAACCAATGAACCAACAGTACAAAAAAGAGATCTAGGCTTAGTTCACTTTTTTAAAGCTTTTTTTATCATGATGGCTTTAAACTAACTTACCCCGTAGGTCCTAGGACAGGGGAACCTTAACTTACAAAACAAAAATGCTACTTGCGGGCAGTTTCTAGCGGGCATCCTTTCTTTATGTATCCACATAGACGTCTACTTGCGGGAATTCTAGTTCACTTTTCAAAAAGTTTTTCTTTTCTCAATGGCTTGAAACTTACACCCGTAGGTCTTAGGACAGAGGGAACCCTAGTGTACAAAACAAAATGCTATTTTTGCGGGCAAAGGGCCCATTTAAATTGAATTTTCTTCCCAACTGGCCTGGAATTAAAAACATACATCCATAAGTACCGTGTATACATTATCTAAATGGAATTGAATATATAACAAAAAATTAAAGTAAGATAAAGCTAAGGAATCAGCAAAAAGGAGGTAAAACTCTTTTATTTTTCTTTGAAATTTATTCCCCGATTTTTTTTTTTTTTTTTGTTATGACAAGAAATACAGGCCAGGGGCCGTTTTTTTTCGGCATCTTGTGTTTTTGTGCCAACGTAATGGCCACTTTCCAAAGACAAAATTGGAGAAAAAAATATAATTAAGTATTTGATTAGAAAATTTTGGGTAAAAGTTGGCAAAACTTTGATTTGAAAAATCAAAAAGTGATGCACAGAGACAGCTGGAAATTGGTTCCAATTCCCATCCAGTGAAATCCAGCTTTAAATAGAATATTTTTTGACAATGCAAGTTCTCAAGGTTTTGCGACAATGTAAGCAAGTTAACACTGTTTCTTCTCACTCGCAACAGAATTTCCTAATCAATTCAAAACATTTTTTAACTCTAATTTTTAAGGAATTAAGTATTTTTAAACCTGGTTGCAGCAATCAGGTGGTTTTAAAAATTTTAGTAATTTCAAAACCACCATATTTTTTTTTTAAGTTTATATGCATGCACTCAGAAATGGCGAAAAAAAAAATCTAATTTTGATTTCTAAGAAATAAATTAGAATTAATTTTAATTCATTGATCATAAATTTTAATTAATAGAACTTTAAATTAAATTTAAGAACTGATTAGTTCATTCTAGGCCAAAACTTGTAAAATCCACTGCGTACAATGCTTGAGAGCCCGAATCTAGAACAATCTTCTGGGGTAAAGCCTCTGAGTGAAATGTTGTGGGTCTTCAGTTTGGTAATTTTAATTTTTCGAATGGTTTGGAACTAGCAGAGGGAGCTGCAAAAGACTTTCTGAAGTATTCCATAAACTGCGAAAATTCATGAACATGAACACATCCGCAATTTTTTCCAAATTTTACTTCATACAGCCTAATATCCCCAAATCTTCCCCATGGAAAATTGGGGTTCTTTGAAATCTATCTAAAACTTAACGTTCGTTAATGTGTGACCGTGAAAATAAAAACACACAAATCGTTTAAATACGGTGCAATTTCAGAACTCAATTTTTTTCCCAGTAGAAATTTGGGAATATCTCAAACTGGACAACAAATCCGTCGTGAAAGGGACGTCAAACCCGTCATGAAAAAATCTCTTTCAGACTTTCTGACGGCAAAGTTCTCCACGGGGATTTTTTTGCGGAAGAATTTCCATTGGAAGGAGGGGGATTTCCGTTAAAATTTTCCACAGAAAGGGGGATTTCCGGCATGGTTTTAAAAAAATTATCAGAAATTAAATAAAAACAAGTCACTTTTCCAATAAAAGTAGGCTAAGGAGAATCTTACAGGCGGAATTCTCCGCAGGAAATTTTCTGGGGGAATATTTAACGTTGTAACGAGGATGGAATCGTCCAGGGAGAATTTTCGGATGGGGGATTTCCGGGATGATTTGAAAAACGATCAGAGAGATTAAAAAAAAATTTTTTTATTTTTTTAATTATATGACAATTCTGTTTTTCATAATGAAAAGTAGGTAAATAGAATTTTGCAAACGGAATTGCCCGCGATAAAATTTTTCGGGGGGAAATTGTCAGCGAGAAACGGGAAACTCAGCAAGGGAGGAACTTTCTATGGAAGAAATTATCATGGGGGAAATTCCCCATGGAGGTTGGGGACAGATATCCCGACATTATTTGAAAATCGATCAGAAACCAAATATAAAAAACAAGTTTTTTTCAAACTGAAAATAAGGATTTATATCAAAACTTAAAAACAAACAGAGATTATTCCGTGTATTGAGGGGGACTGCCCCATCCTCAATACCTCATTCTTTACGCTGAAACACAAGGCGCCGCTTGATTAAAGTAAGAAGTATTTTAAACTACTAACAAACTATTGCGTGAAGAGTAAGTGATTGAGGAGGGGGGTAGCCCCCATACACAATAATTTTTGTTCATTTTAAATATAATATTGATCCCTACTTTAAGTTGAAAAAAACTTAATTATATATAGGAACGTTAATTATTATATGTTATTATATATTATATATAATATTATATATCATAATATTCACTGATTATTATAAAGTAACAAATACAGTGGACATGAAACCTAATTGTTCTGATCGGTTAAGTAGAAACTTACGTAACCATTATTATATATCTTAAGAAATTTGGAAAAATGAATTTCAATCTTTATTTAAAAAGAGTTCTATGGTGAAACTGACTTTGGTGATAGCAGGCAATAAACTTAAAAAAAAAAATGAAACGTGAGGAAAAAATCAGCTGACAATAAGCTATGTATGTGCAGCACCATTTTGAATGTTTATCTTTAGGGATAAATAAATTGTTGATATTTGAAAGTTTAAAAGAACGAAAAGCGTTGTCAAATACAACTAACAAATTTAGCTTATTTATTTCCACGGTTCAACTTGGCAACACAGACGAAAATGTGAAACTGCACGGAAATTTTTGTAATTTTGAAACAACAAAAAGAAACATCTTAGAAAACCGCAGTTTTAAGATGTAATTATGCCTAAGATGGGTCATAGGGGATATTTTGAGTCCTTGATACTTGGGAAAAATCACAAATTAACAAGGCCGTACCCAGGATTTTCGTTCAGGTGGGAGCATTTTTTCAGGAGAGGGGGGGATACTAAAAATTAAAAATCGCATCCAAAAAAATTTATTTATACACATTTTGATGTTTACGAGCCGGAGAAAAATATCGGGGGGAGAGGGGTCAAACCCGGTTAACCTCGTCCCCTGGATACAGCCTTGCCAACTCCAGCTACTGAAGACAGAGAAAAAATATGCGAGAAAAAAAACAAAATGAACTGAAATCATGGAAAGGTGGAGGAAAAACAGAATAACAAACCTGAGCAAGAAATCGATCGGTAATTGGCTGACCGCAAGAGGCGCACCCGGCTTCGGTCGGGGATACGCAGTGTTTTGGAGAAGATATATCGCTCTGCAAAAATAAAAAGGCCATGAATAAGAATTAGAAAGGTCAAGAACGAGAAAAGGCAAAGTTCAAGCGGACTGAAAAGTAAGAACTAAACTGCAAAAATGAAGTGTCCCAAAGATAGAACAAAATAGATTTTTAAACTATAAAGGGCCAATATTGATGTTCTGGCAAAAAATAACACTTCGATACGGTATGATTCAACAGAGTAACGCTAGATAGAACTCATTATTTTGTTTTTGTTTTTGAGACGAAATTGGATTTCCTTTTGATAGTTTCCCTTTCAGCTTGATTAGCACTTTGAGCTGGTCAAAAATGCCGTATGAGGTCCCAGTGCAAAATCCAAAAGGGCCAATGAGGTCCCAGTGCAAATCCAAAAGGGCCAATGAGGTCCCAGTGCAAAAATCCAAAAGGGCCAATGAGGTCCCAATTCATTTAAAACTGTCGTTATTCTAAGGATTTGTCATGAGACAAATCATAAAACCTAGGGATTTTTGGAGCACTAGCCTTGCCAAAAATATCCAATTTACGCTCCCTCGCTGACTTCACGTTTAGGGGCTTACAATATTCTCATATGTATTTTTGCTAGAAAATAAATATATCCATGTGAATACCCCTTGATGACTTGATGAAATCCCTCTAATACCCGGAACAGACACGTACGCGGGATTTCTTAGGGGAGGGGGGGGGGGGGGGGCAACAATAGAAAAATTATAATAATTGCCTAGAAATTTGGGAAAGTACATTATTTCTGTTGGGGGGCCCGGCTCTGAGATCCTTTTCTTAAGTACTTACCTGGCGTGGAATAATAAATCAGCAGATATGTGAATACGCCTTTGCATCAATTGAACTATGCGGATCAATTCGAATTCTCGTAAAAATTTAGAATTCCCCAAAGACACTATTTTTCGAAAAAAACAATCTTTCAATAAAAGTTATCCCATCAAAGCACTTAGTTGCGTAAATTCAACAGGACGTATGAGATTTAGTCCTTGATAGTTAATGCCATGTTGGGTACTATAGGCTATGTGCCTATGGTACTATATGGTAGGCTATGGTACTCTAAGCTATGTGGCTGGTACTGCGATGTATGCTAAAGAATAACCATAAAATGATGGAGAATGAAAGGAGGTTTATAGGAAATGAGAAAATGTAACTAGAGGGAATTTTGGGAATATAAGAAACTAAGCTGTCCACTAACTTTATGTTGGGCAACATGCGGAGAGGGGGGCTTAGATATTTGGGTTGATAGAAATGGGCACCCACGTGTTAAGCCTACATGCAAGACCCTTCTTCTCTGCCAAAGCAAGAAATTTAATATCTTATTGATAGTGCCCATAGCGTTCTTATGCTTGTTAATTTGATTCCATAATTGCTATAAGGAACGCATCCCCTTTGGGAGGAGATCACCTCCTACATCATTATTACTGCGTCTCAACATTACCTCTGAGACTGGGAGACTATTTAGATACCCTTTCGATGATTCTCAAAATATTTCATCTACAATTTTTTTACCCAGTTCGTGCCAAAATTTCTGTTTTATCGGTCCAAATGCAATAACTTGATGTGACGTATTTCGCTGCCCAAAAAGGGCAGTAGGTCTTGAAGTGCCTATTCTACTGAGCCCTCTTTCAATAAATCTAGGACTAAGGGCTATAAAACGGTCGCATGCGTGACTACCCTTCACCGGAAAAGTACGAAATTTCATCTTTGGCGTTAGCTACTTTAGTGTTCCCATACATATTAAGTTTCATTCCAAACTTTCCATAAAGAACGCGCCCATTTTTTTTTTTTTTTTGGGGGGGGGGGGTAAGGCATAGCATATATTAAGTACGTTACCTAACATAGATACCTTTCCCCTCTAAACCCCAAAAAACTAAAGTGTTAACATTTTAGATGTTATGACGGTTAGTGGTTCTGACGGATTTTTTGTCGATGTCCTGACGTTAGTGCTCCTGACGGTTAGATGTTACGACGCCTTCCCATTTTACTGGTTTAGAATAGTGAATTTTATCGATTACCATTTTTAATTCAAAGTTCGTTTTTTAGAGTTTTTTGGTTCTAATGAAAAATATTGGTCTTCATTTGCTGTTTGTTGGAACGAACTTCTTGATCCAAGGCTTTCTTATATGTGAAAATAAAAAAAAAAACAAGTTTTTTCAACTGAAAGTAAGGAGCGACATTAAAACTTAAAACGAACAGAAATTATTCCGTATATGAAAGGGGCTGTCCCCTCCTCAACGCCTCGCTCTTTACGCTAAAGTTTTTTATTGTTTAAAAAAAAATAGAGTTGTGAGAAAGTCAAACTTTAGCGTAAAGAGCAAGGCGTTGAGGAGGGGACAGCCCCTTTCATATACGGAATAATTTCTGTTCGTTTTAAGTTTTAATGTTGCTCCTTACTTTCAGTTGAAAAAACTTGTTTTTTTTTTATTTAATTTTTGAACGTTTTTGAATAAATGCAGGTTTTGATCTTGGCTCACAGTACATGAATAATTAAAACAAAATTTTCATATTAATTTACTTTTATTGGTTAAATGGCTTTCTCGAAACTTGTTTCATTTTACTTACGAACGTTTTATTAGTAATAAATATACGTAACTTACGAATTAACTTACGTAACGAACTTCTATATTCATATATTTTTAATACGTATATTAGGGGGTTCGCCCCCTAGTCAATACCTTGCTCTTTAAGCGAAAGTTCGAATTTTGTTCCAATTCTTAAAAAATGACCGCTTAATCACAAAGGCCGTTAATTAGAATAAATAGCTCTTATGAAAGTACTAAAAAAATCTCTGGCTTAAAGAGTGAGGTATTGACTAGGGGGTGAACCCATCATATATGTAATATTTTCTGTTCGTTTTTGAAAGTTTTGATGTTGCTGCTGTTGCAGTTGAAAAACTTGTTTTTTTATATTTAATTTCTGATCTTTTTTTAAATATGAATGCTGGGAAGTCCGGCGTCCCCTTCATAGCAATGTCCCTTCCCCCATGAAAACTTCCTTCATGGAAAGATCCTCCTAAATAACCCCCGACCCCAGGCACGTACGCAGGAATTTGTTTCGGGGGGAGGCCAATTTGTTTCGGGGGGGGGGGCAAATCATTCAAACCCATTATTCTGTTGAGAAAAATCAGAAAATATGGGAAAATGAAAAAAATCGTGAGATTTCGGGGGGCCCGGGCCCGGAGGCCCCCCCTCCTACGTACTTCCCTGCCCTACCCCCCCCCCCCACCACCAGGAAAAAATCTCCCCTGAAAACGTCTGTACTGTATACTTCCCAATAACCAATGCTATATGTTAACATTGGGTAAAGTTCATAACTTTCAGCCCTCCTACCGGAAATTCGGGGGATTAAGTCATCCTAAAACACATACTTATAACATTTTCGAACATGCTGAACAAAATGGCTATCTCAAAATTTTGATCAGGTGACTTTGGGAAAACAATGAGCGTGGGCGGGGCCTAGTTGCCCTCCATTTTTTTGGTCACTTAAAAAGGGCACTAGAACTTTTAATTTCCATTCCAATGAGCCCTCCCGCGATATTCTAGGACCACTGGGTCGATACGATCACCCCTGGGGGAAAAAAATAAAAATAAACACGCACCCGTGATCTTTCTTCTGGCAGAAAATGCAAAATTCCACATTTTTGTAGATAGGAGCTTGAAACCTCTACAGTAGGGTTCTCTGATACGGAATATGATGGTGTGATTTTCATTAAGGTTCTATAACTTTTAGGGGGTCATTCCCCCTTTTTTCGAAAATCAGCCAAATTCTCTCAGGCGCGTAACTTTTGATGGGTAGGATTAAACTTAATGAAGCTTATATATTTGAAATCAGCATTAAAATTCGATTCTTTTGATTTATCTATTTGTATCAAAACACCGTTTTCTAGAGTTTCGGTTACCATTGAGCCGGGTCCCAATAACCAATACTATATGTTAACACTGGGTAAAGTTCATAACTTTCAGCCCTCCTCCTGGGGGCTTCGAGGGATTAAGTCATCCTAAAAGACATAGTTATAATATTTTCGACCATGCTGAACAAAATGGCTATCTCAAAATTTTGATCGGGTGCCTTTGGGAAAAAAAAATGAGCGTGGGAGGGGGCCTAGTTGCCCTCCATTTTTTTTGGTCACTTGAAAAGGGCACTAGAACTTTTAATTTCCGTTCCAATGAGCCCTCCCAAGATATTCTAGGACCACTGGGGTCGATACGATCACCCCTGGGAAAAAAAAAAAACAAATAACACGCATCCGTGATCTTTTCTTCTGGCAAAAAATGGGAAATTCCACATTTTGTAGATAGGAGCTTGAACCTCTACAGTAGGGTTCTCTGATACGCTGAATATGATGGTGTGATTTTCATTAAGATTCTATAATTTTTTAGGGGGTCTTTCCCCCTTTTTTCGAAAATCAGCCAAATTTTCTCAGGCGCGTAACTTTTGATAGTTGAAATTAAACTTGATGAAACTTATATATTGAAATCAGAATAAAATCTGATTCTTTTGATGTATCTATTGGTATCAAAATTCCGTTTTTTAGAGTTTCGGTTACCATTGGCCGTCGCTCCTTACTTACAGTTCGTTACCACGAAAACTGTTGACCAAGGCTATTTTAGCCTTTTTAAAGGCATTTTTTTTAAATTTTTGGCTCTAATGACAAATATTGGTCTTCAATTGCTGTTTGTTGGAACAAACTGCTTGATCAAAGGCTTTCTTATATGTGAGAAAGGCTATTAGTCCATCCATCAAACCCCCTTTTTTATATTTATATTCAAGTTTATATTCGTATGTCAATGCTTCGACAATGGTAATAGTCAGCGAAAAAGTGCATCCCACCACATGATTATTAGAGGAGAACCTTAAATTTCAAAGATAAATTATAGGGACATCATTTTCGTAGTTTCCAAGGTGAGTGTCTTCTAAGAAATATTTTTGAAATGATGTCTCAAATGGAGGCCAGAAGGAGGGGGAGGGGGGGTTCAATGCTGATATATACATATAATCAGTAAAATAAGAAACTGTTTCCATTTAAATTTCGATAAAAGCAAAGTTCCTGGTAGAACTCCCCCCCCCACCCCGGTTAGGATATTTCTTAGCAGCGCTTTTAACACCCGCTCTCTTCCGCCATCGTGCCGTTAAGCATAACAGTGTAATCTCTTTTGTTACACGGAAAGTATTTGGCAATAAGTGGAAAGCTATCACCCTGTAGCACCAATATTAAAGACTTAAAATATTCCCGCGAAAGAAGGGAGATTACATTTAATTAAACCCCCTCCCCCAACAAAAAACCTGAAGGATTACGAAGAGTTAAAAAATAGGGTATAAAAATTTGATGCTTCAGGGATACCCCTCCCCCCCCCGCAACCTAGACAAAGATCCACTGACACTGCACCGTAATAACTGCTGCACAATCGGACGTCACTGTACATAGTTTTAACAAGCCTCAAATGAATCAACTTACTTTAACGAACCTTTAGGGAAAATGTCTATACAAACTGTTTATTTTGTACGGATCGTTTGCATCTTCGGAAACAAGTGCTCCACCGAGCGGCATTACTGCCTCTGAATATGGAAGCTCAATATATAATTTTTGGATAATTTTAAACCAATTGGTTAACTTGCAATTTTCTATCGATAGCTTTTCCCCCACTTTGGGGTAAAATAGTAGTTCTTCGCCACAGAATGGCAGAAAAACACCGCTTTACTGCATCAAAACCTTTATTGCTACCACAAAAGGGCACTAGAACTTTTGATTGCAGCTGAAATAAGCCTTTTTCCAATTTCCTATGACCATTTATTCGATACGACTTCCCATAAGAAAAAAAACAACAAACAAATAAAAACGGCTCTCTACGGCGATTCTTTAAAAAAAAAAAAAAAATGCAAAATACCGCGTTATTATGAATAGTAAGAACTTGAAACCTCCGCAAGAAGGTTCTTTGATATGCTGAACTTTGTGAGATTTTATCAAGATCATTTGGTCTTTGTGGGGTGGGTGTTTTGCCCCTTTTTCGAAAATCAGGTCAAATTTCTCAGCTCATAGCTTTTTGAGAGTAGCCTTAAGCTGGATTAACTTTACTTACTTAGAATTATCATTAAAAATTTAATTATTTTGATGCATATGTTGATTATCTAAATTCCTTTTTAGAGGGTTGGTTACTATTAGTATCGAGTTGCCTCCTTACTTACCCGTAAACTCGAACTGTATGAAAAAAAAAAAAAAATATTTTGTATTTTTGCAGATATTGGCTAGATATTTGTTGTGGCAGATAGGGGCTAGAGATTTGCTAATTTATTTCAATTTCTTCTAAAATCAAGACTATTAGCAACTAAATTCTTATGGACGAAAACCGGTCTAAAATTCAGCTATTTATTTTCGCGTACTTATTTTAGCGTTTCGACGTAGTAACACTGCCGAAAAATATAATACTGTCCCAAAAGATCTCATAATTCCAAAGCAGCCGAAAGAGAAATCTTTGGATATATCTGATATTTTCAGATATATGACATCTGAGGTCTTCTGAGGTTTGAGGTTTCATATATAAGATGAGTTCGAACAGAGTCATCTTAGGGTTGGTGGTACCCGAGGAAAAACAAGTTGTAGCCCCCCTCCCCCTAACAACTCAAATATAAGCAAAAAAAAAGCCAAATCAAAGTGGGCAAGCCGTAACCACGGCACCAGGGGGAGTTGAACCAGTTCATTCCTCTCCTCCCCTTCGAACGGCTCTGATTTCAGAGCCCAGAAAATGTTTCTAATTTAATGTGTTTGGCACTTTATAACTACTAAGGTTTGTGTTCACTTTGACTGGTCTAAGATATTATTACACACATTTTCAAGCCATCAGTTAATTATGCGTATTATTAAAGTTAATGAGGGGGGTAGTAACATCTTTATCTTTAGATTATGATACACAAATGTGAAACTACACACAATATTCGTGAGAAGAAAGCAGAGATCAAACAGTTCGTGGTAACGAACTGTAAGTAAGGAGCGACCCGGCTCAATGGTAACCGAAACTCTAGAAAACGGTATTTTGATACAAATAAATACATCAAAAGAATCACATTTTAATGCTGATTTCAAAATATATAGTTTCATCAAGTTTAATCCTACCCATCAAAAGTTAGGCGCCTGAGAAAATTTGGCTGATTTTTGAAAAAGGGGAGGAAAGACCCCCTAAAAGTTATAGAACCTTAATGAAAATCACACCATCATATTCCGCGTATCAGAGAACCCTACTGTAGAGGTTTCAAGCTCCCATCTACAAAAATGTGGAAATTTTGCATTTTTTGCCAGAAGAAAGATCACGGGTGCGTGTTATTTGTTTGTTTGTTTTGTTTGTTTTTTTTTTTTTTTCCCAGGGGTGATCGTATCGAACCAGTTGTCCTAGAATATCGTGGAAGGGCTCATTGGAATGGAAATTGAAAGTTCTAGTGCCCTTTTTAAGTGACCAAAAAAATGGAGGGCAACTAGGCCCCCTCCCACGCTCATTTTTTCCCAAAGTCACCTGATCAAAATTTTGAGATAGCCATTTTGTTCAGCATGTTCGAAAATATTATAAGTATTTCTTTTAGGATGACTTTAATCCCCCGAACTTCCCGGGGGAGGGCTGAAAGTTATGAACTTTACCCAATGTTAACATATAGTATTGGTTATTTGGAAGTATACAGACGTTTTCAGGGGAGATTTTTCCTGGTAGTGGGGGGGGGGGGGGGTTGGTGGGTCAGGGGTTATGTGGGAGGATCTTTCCATGAAGGAAGTTTTTCATGGGGGAAGGGACATTGCTATGAAGGGGGACGCCGGACTTCCAGCATTATTTAAAAAAAGATCATAAATTTAACATAAAAAAAAAGCAAGTATTTCAACTACAACAGCAGCAACATCGAAACTTTAAACGAACAGAAAATATTACATATATAATTGGGTTCACCCCGTAGTCAATGCCTCGCTCTTTAAGCCAAAGATTTTTTAGTACTTTCATAAGAGCTATTTATTCTAATTAACGGCCTTTGTGATTAAGCGGTCATTTCTAAAAGAATTGGAACAAAATTTGAAGTTTCGCTTAAAGAGCAAGGTATTGACTAGTGGGCGAACCCCCTAATAAATGTATTAAAAATATATGAATATAGAAGTTCGTTACGTAAGTTAATTCGTAAGTTTCGTATATTTATTACTAATAAAAACGTTCATAAATAAAATTAACAAGTTTCGAGAAAGCCATTTAAACTAAATAAAAGTAAATTAATATGAAAATTTGTTTTTTTAATTATTCATGTACGGTGAGCCAAGATCAAAACCTGCATTTATTCAAAAACGTTCAAAAATTAAATAAAAAAAACAAGTTTTTAAACTGAAAGTAAGGAGCGACATTAAAACTTAAAACGAACAGAAATTATTCTGTATATGAAAGAGACTGTCCCCCTCCGCAACGCCTCGCTCTTTACGCTAAAGTTTGACTCTGTCTCACAAACTTTATTTTTAAAACAATAAAAAAATTAGCGTAAAGAGCGAGGCGTTGAGGAGGGGACAGTCTCTTTCATATACAGAATAATTTCTGTTCGTTTTAAGTTTTAATGTCGCTCCTTACTTTCAGTTTAAAAAACTTGTTTTTTTTATTTAATTCTGATAAAGAGATGAGAAAACGAATAACACATTAATTACATTGAGTTAATTCACATTAACTGTACTAAAAACACAAATAATTAAATAAATTATATTGATCAAACATATCAAAATCGAATTTTTACCAAATAACCACGTATTGAACAACCTGGCGGTGCACATAAAACACGCGCATGTGTACCCGCAGAAATTTCTAAAATATAATCTAAAAATCTTTAAAAAAATCCCATCGAAAATTTTGTTTATATGCATTTTTGTTAATTTTTTACAGTTATGATAAAAATTTCGGGGGGGAGCGGGTGAGGTTCAAACCCGGTAGCCCCCCTGGATACGGCCTTGGTTCTATCCCAGTGCGTTAATAATGCACTCTGAAATTAAAAACTAAATCTATCATTCATAATATCATATCATTCACATTCCGCAATGCTGGGAACATGAATGATACTACTTCAGACCACTTTTACTGAATATAATAGCACGCGCCCCTCCCAATACAGAATTTACCACCCATATCCAAAGAGAAGATTAGGTCAAAACTCTCTACCCAGCCATGTGCAGAGGCCTCGGAATGCGTTGCCATTACAAAGACTCTAAGGCTAAGCTATCACAGTACAATCTTTCAAAAGTCAATTAGCTTAAAATAGAGAGTCTATACAATCTCTTATTTTTGGTCTGTTTCGTAATTTTTTGTTATATTAGTTGTACTTTTGAAGGGTGTTCTTATAAAGTATGTTTCAGTCTTGTTGTTGTTGTTTTTAGTTTGTTTTTTTTTGTCTTTAATATTGTAATGTTTAGGCTATTGCGACAAGCTTTGTAGAGTTTACTGCATTTTGCATTAATAAACAAACATTAAAAAAACATAAATAGGGTGCAAGGTCGTATTATGTTTTGGGGTTTTCTTTTTGTTCGGAAAGAGGGTTACAAAAAAAAAAAAATTAAAAAACACACCAAAATTTGTTTAAATGTATTTTTGTTAAGATTTAACGAGCCCGAGAAAAATTTTGTTGGGGTTCAAACCCGGCAACAACCCTCACCCCTAGATACGGCTTTGATAACCTTGTAATCTTCTTCGAAATGTTTGGTACTCTTCTATTAACCAGACTCTTTTATCTACGGTAATGCATACCAGTCACGAGATAGACTGAAACGCGTGAAGAAAAAACAGGTTTACAAGGCCTTCTGGGATATAAACAAAGGCAAGAACTGTATTTAAATTTTTGTTTTTGGGGTTTAGGAGGGGGGGGGGAAGGTACCTAGCTTAGGTTACGTTACGTATTTAATATATGCTATGCTTTTCCCCTACCCCCCCCCCCACCCCCCCCCCCCCCCTAATGTGCAAATATATAGCCCAAATATTTTTTTTCTAAACTATTATATATTCAAACTATTTTATTTCATTAGCATTAACCAAACTAGCACTATATAAAAGAGTCCGGTTAATAGAAGAGTACCAAATGTTTTGTAGGCTTTCTCCAACACCCTTAAAGAAAAATGTCTTTTTCGGCTACTATTGAATCCATTACACCTTTATTTGACTGTCGCAATTAGTGACACCAGTTCACAAAAATTGTAGCCCTGGTCAAAATAAAAAAAAAACAGGTTGTTAACTAGGCCTACCCCTTTTCCTCTACTAACAAAATTTGAACAGGGATGTCGAGAAGGGGCTAGAACCTTTAGGGCCTAGACTTGGAATGGAGACACTGCGAATTTTTTTTATGTAAGGGGGCGTTAATTTTCGGTACTGTTCTATTAGCTAGACAAAAACGCGAAAAGTGAAGTTTGGTTAATGCTAATGAAATAAAACAAAAAAATAATGAAAATATAATAGTTTAGAAACGAAATTTGGCTATATATTTGCACATTAGGGGGAAGGAAGTAAAGCATAGCATATATTAAATACATTACCTAACCTAGGTACCTTTTTTCCCCCTAAATCCCAAAAAACTAAAGTTTAAATATAGTTCCTGGAGTGAGAAAACCCTTGTTTATTCAGTGTCTCATAGGAATTACCGGGGTAAGCCTATTTGATCTTCACTATTCTCGAGTGGCTGTCTCGCGTGTTGCCTAGCTAATAGAACAGTACCTAAATTTCTTCCGGCGCGAATATATAAAAAAAAGACCGAGCTTACTCTGTCAGATTTGCTCTCTCCTCCAACAGACGTCAGCATTGAAACACTTGTGTTGCAATAGTCTCTTCCATCCACTTCATGACTTAATCTCACTAACCACAATTGTTCGTTTTGACTTGCACACTCGCACACCAAAAAATATACTGCTAAAATAAAATCATCATGTTATCTACTAAGGATTAAATGGCCTACCAGCCCCGCCTATCTATTTAAGTCCCTCCCTTTTTACAAAAAGCAACTTATTATTGGTTCATATTGATTTTATTATTCTGAAGAGACGTGCGTCGCAGGAAAATGCAACACCTCTTGTTTTTCCAGCAGAATAAGAAACATTATTCCGCGGTCGGACAGTTATAATTAATGATTGCATTGACGCAATTAAGCTGGCGGGCCGTAAAATGTACACAGGAGGATAAACATTAACAGACGTGTGGAAATAAAAGAGTGGTGTTTTTTGTATATGAAGTCTTCTAAAGGAAATACCTTACTAACAAAAGAGCAGTTTCCATACCCAAGGGACTTAATTCAAGAAAAAATGTAGGGGAGAAGCAAAATGTGCAATTTTTGTTGTTATTTATGGTGCTTTCCCGTTATATGGGCCTTTACAAGGAAACCAGTCACGAAAAACCCGTTTTTGACGGGTTAATTCAAGACACCGCAACAGTAATGCAATGCTTAGCGTGGTTTTCAATGCGTTTACGATATTTAAACTGTTGTTTTGGGGGGTTTAGGGGGAAGGTAAAGGTACCTAGGTTAGGTTACGTATTTAACATATGCAATGCTTTAACCCCCATCCCCCACCACCACCCCTAATGTGCAAATATATAGCCCCAATTTGTTTATAAACTATTATATATCCATCCTATATATTTTATTTCATTAGCATAAACCAAAACGACTTTTTAAATAGGCCCACATAATGGGAAAGTACCTTTTTATCATTAAAATACCCCAAAAGCACGTTTTTATACATAATAAAAGAAATTACATTTATAAGGCAAATCCCACTGTACCTCCACAATCAACACTCTTTCCAAACATAACCAAGGGCGCCGGCAGAAAATTTCCAGGGAGGGGTGGGGGGGGGCAAACGCCGAAATATCGGTGGTGGTTGGATGACAGGGAATATATTTCAGGAATTATTTTTCGTAGGAATAAGTTTATTTTTAAATACTCTTAAACTGAAACAAAATACAGTAAATTTTAAACAACAAGGATTCCTGGCAAAGGGATCGCTTTATTAATCAATAATACATTTAATTATTATGCATTTAATCTTGAAAGAAAATCAAACTCAAACCAGAATTACAGAAAGATTTATTGCTTCCGTAAATAAACAGATGTAGACTTGTCGTTATTCAATTTCCTACGCCTTAGAAATAGTTTACAGAAGGAGCAGAGATACTCAAAAATCATCCTGTCTGCATAGACACCACGTTTTGATTTTATAACGGCCATGTAAAATGTACCTCTTTCATAACAGGACAATTCTTCCTCCCTTGAACTTAAATCCCCTATAAATTCAGACATAAAAAATAGAATAGACGAAAGAAAAACTAAATTTAAACTTACTATCCAGCTGACAAATTAACCCTCTTTCTTTTTAGTGTCCTCTTCAACTAAATAAAATGAACAGCTTAAAACATTTCATCATAATAGAATCTTATCAAATAGTTTGAGAAAAAAAACTGGAAGTAATAAGTGACTTGGACCAATATTCATCAAAACTAAAATGGAATTCTCATGACAATTGCTACACCAGCAGTATTGGCTTTTTATGCTGCTTCTAAATATATAAAAATTCTTTCAGTTTATTGTTACCACCCAAAGCCAAAAATCTGAAAAAAAATGCCTGATTTTTGAAAAAAGGTGAAAAACCCCCAAAAAGCAGGCGATCTTTATTGAAAATCCTTTATTAGATATTATATATTCATAGATCATCCGAGAACCCCTATTGAGGTTTCAAGCTCCAATTTTCAAAATGGTTTTCACTTTTTTTTTTTTTTTATTATTATTATTTTTTTTTTATAAGAAAAACATCGTTGATGCATGTTTTATTTGTTTTTTTTTTTCAAAGGGGTGATTGTATGAAACCGAAAGTCCAAGATAATTAGGAGGGAGCTTATTCAAAAGTGAATTTAAAGCTCTTTTTAAAGTGACCATACAGATTGGGTCAGGAGAAAGTCTGATATTTTAGGCACCAAACGAAATTGCAATCAATTTAAAATACTAAGAATTTAATTGATTTAAAAGTATCAATAACTATATTTTAGGCTTCCCAGTTGCAAAAGAAGTAATACTACACGGCGGCAGTACTGGATTGAACCAAGTTGATTCGCTTTATTTGTAATGAAAAGGCTACGTTTGGTGATCTGTAATTGCGTATCAGCTGTAATGAGGGGGGGGAGTCATTATTTAAGTGGGGGTAGGGTAGATTCCTAAGAAAGTACATTCTAATGGACAAACTGATTCATCTTCATGAGGCTTTTCAGATAAATGTTCAAAGAGGTAGGGGGGAGTAGGAATTAAGCAAATTGTTTCTCTATTCAGCTAAATGGTAACAGGACAGAGGTATTTCATCATCAGCCCCTGCCCCCGAAATTTCATTTATACGAAGTAGTTTAGAGTTCAAATGGTACTTTTTATTTATACTAAGTAGTTTAGAGTTCCGTATTAGGTTTTTTTTTGAAACCTTTTCTGTGTGTTTAATTACATTTCATGAAACTGTAAAGTTTTATGAATACAATACTTTTGGTAACACAACAAAAAACGATCAATAGTTCAATGATCTCTAATTGGATGTTGAGTGGTAACCAAACAGTTCGGTACCGACTGTAAGTAAGGAGCGAGCCGGCTGAATATTAACTGAAACTCTAAAAAACAGAATTGTGATACCAATATGCATCAAAAGAATTGGCTTATTATGCTGATAAATGTATATAGTTTATATACATTTAGTTTACCATTATATATATCTAAGAGCCTGAGAAAATTTGTATGATTTTGAAAAATATATATATATAAAGACCCCCTCGGATCATATATATTCTTATGAAAATCACACCATCGGATTCAGCGTATCAAAACCTACTGTATAGGTTTCAAGATCACATCAGCAAATATATGTGTAATATTTATATAATTATGTGCCAGAAGAAAGATTACGGATGCGTGTTTATTTGTTTCTTTTTTTTCTAGGCAAATGATCGTAGGCTCGATCCAGTGGGCCTAATAACGTCCTATATTTGAGAGACGGCTGGCTCAATTCCGAAAACTAACGGAAACGAAAAGTTCTAGTACCCTTTTTAAGTGACCCAAAAATTGGAGGGCAACTAGGCCCCCTCCCATGCCACTTTTCCCCAAAATTGTCCAATGAAAATTCTGAGATTGCTTTTTTCTTCAATCAAAGTTAAAGGCCTAGATAATTATGTCTTCTAGAAAGATAAAATGCTAAACAACCCATAGAACTTGGGGAAAGGTTTGAAGTTATAAAAATTACCTATTGTTAATAAAATTTGTTATTGGGAATATGCATACATTTTCAAGTGGGGAGGGGAGGAATATGAATTTTCTGCTGGAAGGACTTTGCACGGGGTGAGAATTTTCGAGTCCTAGAATATCGTGAGAGTTCTCATTCGAACGTGAAAAATAAAGTTCCAGAGGGGTGAAATTAAGTGCAGGGAAATTTTGCACTGGGTTAATTTGCCAGAATTCCTATACGCTTTGTTTATATGTTTGCTTTTTCCCGAAGTACCGAATCAACTTTTGAGATCCGTGAAGATGTTACCGAATATATACGTTTGAGGATGACTTAATCCCCCAAAGTTCCGGGGGAAGGGCGGTTAATTGACTTAATCCCCTATTGTCGGGGCAAATTTAAGAACGTTGCCCCATTGTTTACATATAGTAGTCGGGAAGTATACTGACTTTCAGGAGGAATTTTTATCTGGTGGTGGGAGGGGCTCAGGATTGGGGTTATGAGGGAGAATATTTTCTTATGGAGGATGTATCCTTGGGAAAGGGACATTTCTATGAGGGGGTGCCGGATTTCCCATTATTATTTAAAAACGATCTGAAAATAAACAAAAATAACAAGTTTTTTCAACTGAAATTTCTGTGGACAGGGGTTTATTTTTCCGTGGGTAGGTTCGCCCCCTAGTATCTTGCGTCTTTACAAAAGATCAGAAATTATATTAAGTACTTATATATAGTATCTATTCTATTTATTGATAATATACGATATATAGGATATATATGATATAACCATATATCGAATAGCGTATATATTATATATCAAATCCATATATATATATATAAAATATATCCTACCCATATAAGAGGGGGCAAGGGGACGCGCCTGCCTCCCTGGCTGAATGCGATATATATATTTTTATATATATTATATATACTGTGCATCAGATAAGTTTTTCCTTGAAAGTAATATTTCTCCTCTTTTTCGAAAGTCAGGCAAATTTCAAATAGGCTTCGCTGCCTTTGAAGGGTAACATTAATCACTATAACGAAGTCCTAATTGGAATCAAAACTTCGTGGTAACGAATTGTAAGCAAGAGCAACCCGAGCTCATTATTAGTAACCGAAACCCTAAAACCAGAACATAACTTAGGCTTTACTGAAAAAAAAAATTACCGTGGATTGTCAGTTTAATTTACCTATAGGCCTACTGATATTTATTCCTTAAAATAAAAAAATGGGTAGAAAAAGTGAATAAAAACAGTCTTTTACTTATTTAAGTAAAAAAAAAAGTGAAAACATTTAAACATATTTTGTTTTCAGTAAGGCGCAAATTATGTTCTTGTCTTAAGAAGACATGGGGGTTATCAGCCCTACTAATATTAATTTTTGCTCGTTTCGAGTTTGAATCAGCTATTTATTCTAATTTCTGTTCATTTTGAGTTTCATTTATTTATTGATAGTGATTTAGGTATGGTAGTTTTTACGCTTGGATGATTACTTGACTTCATTTCTGCCCATTTTTGGCTTAATGGAGCTATTTACTTTTCTTTGAAAAGCTTTTTTTTGTGGAAAAAGTTTTTTAGATAATTTCTGTTCGTTTTTTATTGACAAAGTCATTTTCATGAAAAAAAAAAAATATTTTATATCTTTTTGTGTTTTTAATACGAATCCATAGTTTGGCATAATTTTGGGGGTTTGACATGCCTATTATTCATAAAGACATAGTTACTAGACCGTTCTCCTATGCTGAACAAAATAGTTGTCTCAAAATTTGACTAGATGTGTTTGGGAAATAAATAGGCTTGAGAGACGGGCTGATTACCCTCGATATCTTTTTACTCTTAGAAAGGACCCTAGAACTTATAATTTTGAAAGGAATTAGTTTCTTTAACTGTTTCAATGATATTTCTAGAATTATAGAGTGGTGCTGCTTATATTGCTTATGCCTTTTGAAAAAATGCATGTATACAGTTAGTGTTATATGAGATTTAGAATCTACAAGAGCATGAATATACAGTGCAGTTTCAAAAAATGGTGCAGTTTGATTGGACCACTGATATGGATTTATCTACAAGCCTGGAGCATGTATACAGTGCAGTTTCAAGGTGCATGACTTACCACTGACAGGTATCTAGTACTACAGAAGGGACATGACTTACCAGACAGGTTTCTGAGGCAACACACATTTTCTGGACCAATCAGAGACAACGACAGATTTACATACCAGACGGATTTCTGAGGTTAACAGCCTAGCTGGTTAACAGCCAGGCTGAGCGTGTAATAGTTTTTTCATAGTTTAGGTTTGATGATTACATACGATATTAGGGATATCAAAAATTTATATCATTTGCGTAATGCTAACTCAATTTGCCAAAAGGTATACCATTGGCATAACTCTGCTCTGAATGATCTTAATTGGTGATTGAATAATACGGTGAAACAGAGCTGGAGATTTATTTTAATTGGATTGTATGAAAGTGCTAAAAGGGTTAAACTGCTTACCAGTTAAGGTAAGTCCGAGGGGTGGTAACTCTTACGCAACTTAACATAAATTTGGAATAACATCAATCGTATCAATCTATGGAAACAATTATTGCTGACAAGGTGATCATGGGACTTGACATAGCTTTACTTACCAGTTAAGGTAAGTCTGAGGGGGAGCTAAGTCTTACGCAATTTAATATAAATTTGGAATAACATCATTGGTATCAATCTACGGAAACGATTACTGTTGACAAGGTGATCATGGGACTTGACTTAGCTTTACTTCTTGGCTGTGTTCTGTATAGTACAGAGCTACCAATTGAGCAGTGTTACCAATACGAAATATGCTTTAGCATTGGGATATACTAAAAATTTGAAAGTAATAGAGTCGTAGGCGCCAAGATAACCTTGTGAGTTGACCTAGCTTTACTTCTCGGGTGTGTTCTGTATAATACAAAAGTACCATTTGAGTAGTTTTATCAACATAAAATATGCCTTAGCATTGGAGTATGCTAAAAAGTTGAGACTAATAAAGATTAGATGCTAAGAAAAGAATTTTAATAAAGAAATTCAGAACAATCCTTAGAAATCCATAGAAATCAACTAGGAGATGATTATGGGTTTGAACCATCAAGGACCGCAACCATCAATGACCCTAACCACCAAGGACCTCAACCTCTAAGAATCTCCTATCCCCAACCTCCAAGGGCCCCCTCCCTCCAACATTTTGGGCCCCTCCCCCCATTTTGCAATTTTTTTTGATTTTTTTTACTTTTTTTATTATTTTTTTTAGCATGGTATTTTTTCAATTTTTTTACATGTCTTAGAATGACATAAAACATACTTAAAACATAAATGTTTCACAATTAATATTTTCCAAATTCAAAATGAGAATGATATAGAAATGTTAGTCGTGACTTTTACTATTAGAAAAATAATGATTGTAGCAGAACTTTTTTTTAATGGACTAAATTTTTTGGACTTAGAAATTATTCAACTTTTTTTTACGTATCTTAAACTGACATGAAATATGCTTGCGGTTGTACCAATCGTACTTTATGCTTGCTCATAGACACGACGCTGCATTCCCACTGGTACTCTATGGCAGGTTATCGACACTGCCTAGTTTATTGTATGTATTAAATCAGTGATTTTTACGCATTGGAAGGACAAACACATAAGTCATATCTTTAAAAAAGTGAAGATGAAGTATTTTAAGAGTGTGTTCACATGATAGTGTTATTGTAGCATTGAAGGCTGACAGGGAGAAGTATTTGAACTATGAAACAAGTACAAGTGGTAGCACTATCGGAAACGTATGTGTGCATTGTCAGAAAACGTTACTTCCATCATTGATCAAACAGTCTATGAACCAAATAATACCAAAGACGAAACGCATATTGAACCTGTCGCTGACACACTAGTAAAAATTGTGTATGACTCAAAATAGAATAATTATTATTCTACTGATTACGAACTAAGAGAAGACAATAACTACAGTATCAAGAGAGAACATGGCGCGAACTATTTTATGGAACAGATTCAAAATGTCCAAGGTTGTTCATTGGTATTAATAATGTAAAATATATATTTTTTGCATTAATATTCTACATTTCATTATTTCATTAAAAATATATTATGTATTACATTGTTATATGTTCATTATGTTTAGAGTAGCTAGCATATAAAACGTTTAGAATGTCTATTAAAACATCGGAGATGTAAGAAAAGAAACTTACATACATCATATGTCGGATAGATAGGTTAACATAGAGAATATCTAAGTATCAGAAATGAATAGATTCTTTATCAACATCCTTTGCCGGAAATGTTAGTTAAAATTATCAAAACCTAAGTGTCAGAGTGATTTAATTCTGTATCAACATCTATTGTCAGATACATGGGATAACACTGACAAAATCTAAGTATCAGAGTGAATAAATTTTTCTATCAGCATCTTTGTCGGATACATCTGATAAAATTGATAAAATCTAAGTATCAGACTGAATAAAAGCTTTATTAACATCTTTTGCCGGATACGTCGGATAACATTATCAAAATCTAAGTATCAGAGTGATTGAATTCTTTATGAACTATTTTTGTCTGTTACATCAGATAACATTCACAAAATCGAAGTATCAGAGTGAATAAATTTTTATCATCGTCTTTTGTCAGATATGCTTGATAAAATTGAGAAAATCTAAGCATCAGAGTGAATGAATTTTTTCAATCAACATCTTTGTCAGATACATCGGATAAAATTGACTAAATCTAAGTATCAGATTGAATAAATTCTTTATCAACATCTATTGTCAGATACATGGGATAACATTGAAAAAATCTAAGTATCAGAGTGAATAAATTTTTCTATCAGCATCTTTGTCGGCTACATCGGATAAAATTGACAAAATCTAAGTGTTAGATTGAATAAATTCTTTATCAACATCTTTCGTCGGATATGTCAGATAACATAATCAAAATCTAAGTATCAGAGTGAATGAATTCTTTATCAACTTCTTTTGTCTGTTACATCAGATAACATTCACAAAATCTAAGTATCAGAGTGAATAAATATCTTTATCATCGTCTTTTGTCAGATATGCTTGATAAAATTGAGAAAATCTAAGCATCAGAGTGAATAAATTCTTTATCAATACCATTTGACAGATACGTTTGATAATATCAGAGTGAACAAATGCTTTATCATCGCCCTTTGTCAGATATGATTGATTAAATTGAGAAAATCTAAGCATCAGAGTGAATAAATTCTTTATCAATGTCTTTCGAGAGATACGTTTGATAACACTGACCAAATCTAAGTATCATAGTGAATAAATTCCTTATCAACTTCTTTTGTCGGATATATCAGATAACATTCACAAAATCTAAGTATCAGAGTGAATAAATTCTTTATCAGCGTCCTTTGTTAGATATAATTGATAAAATTGAGAAAACCTAAGAATCAGATTGAATAAATTCTTTATCAATGTCTTTTGATAGATACGTTTGATAACACTGACAAAATTTAAGAATCAAAGTGAACAAACTCTTTATTAAAATTATTTATTTACATTATTTATCGATATCATTTGTCGGATACGTCGGATAACATTGACAAAAATCTATGTATTAGAATGAATAAATTCTTTATCATCATCCTTTGTCGGATACGTCAGACAAATTGAGAAATTCTAAGTATCATAGTGAATAAATTCTTTATCAGCATCATTTGCTGGATACGTCGGTTAACATTATCAAAATCTAAGTCTCGGCGGGATTAGTTCTATATCAACAACTATTCTCGGATACATAGGATAACAACCACAAAATCTAAGTATTAGAGTCAATAAATGTTTAATATCAACATCTCTGTCAGTTACATCGCATAAAATTGACAGAATCTAAGTATCAGATTGAATAAATTCTTTGTCAACATCTTTTGTCGGATACGCCTGTTAAAATTGAGAAAATCTAAGCAACAGAGTGAACAAATTTTTTATCAATGTCCTTTGACGGATACGTTTTGACAACATTGACAAAATCTAAGTATCAGAGTGGATACATTCTTTATTAATATTCTCTATCGACATTATTTGTCGGATACGTCGGATAAATTGACAAATTCTAAGTAGCAGTGTGAATAAATTCTTTATCAACATCTTTTGTCAGATACATCGGATAAAATTGACAAAATCTAAGCATCAGATTGAATAAATTCTTTATCAACATCCTTTCTCGGGTACATTGGGTAACATTAACAAAATCTAAGTGTCAGAGTGAATAATTTTTATCATAATCTTTTTGTCAGGTACATCGGACAAAATTGATAAAATCTAAGCATCAGATTGAATAAATTCTTTATCGACATCCCTTGTTGGATACGTTGATAACATTTACAAAATCTAAGTATCAGAGTGATTAAATTCTTTATCAACATCTATTGACGGATACATAGGATAACATTGAGAAAATCTAAGTATCAGAGAGAATAAATTTTTTATCAACATCTTTGTCAGATACAACGTATAAAATTTACAAAATCTAATTATCAGAATGAGTAAATGCTTTATCGACAACTTTTGTCGGATATGTCAGATAAAATTGACAAAATCTAAGTATCAGAGCGAATAGATTCTTTATCAACATCCTATGCCGGATACATCGGTTATCCAGATAAAATTGACAAAATCTAAGTATCAGATTCAATAAAATCTTTATTAGAATCTTTTGTCAGATATGTCGGATAACATTGTCAAAATCTAAGTATCAGAATGAATAAATCCTTTATCAACTTCTTTTGTTGGATACATCGGATAACATTCACACAATCTAAGTATCAGAGCGAATAAATTCATTATCATCGTCATTTGTCAGATACGCTTAATAAAATTGAGAAAATCCAAGTATCAGAGTGAATAAATTCTTTATCAATGTCTTTTGACAGATACGTCTAATAAAATTGACAAAATCTAAGGATCAGAGTGAATAAATTCTTTATTAACATTTTTTCATCGACATCATTTGTCGGATAAGTCAGATAACACCGACAAAATCTATGTATTAGAATGAATAAATTCTTTATCAACATATTTTGTCGGATACGTTGGATAAATTGACAAAATCTAATTATCAGAGTGAACAAATTCTTTATCAACATCCTATAATGGATACGTCGGATAACATTATCAAAATCTAAGTATCAGAATTATTAAATTTTGTATCAACATCCTTTGTCAGATACATAGGATAACATTCACAAAATCTAAGTGTCAGAGTGAATTAATTCTTTATCAACATCTTTTTCCTGATACGTCAGATACCATTATCAAAAATATAAGTATCAGAGTGATTAAATTCTATATCAACATCCTTTTCTCGGATACATAGGAAAAATTGACAAAATCTAAGTGTCAGAGTGAATAAATTTTTTATCAACATCTTTTGTCAGATACATCGGATAAAATTGACAAAATCTAAGAATCAGAGTGAATAAATTCGTAATCAACGTCTTTATCGGATACATCAGATAACATTCATAAAATCTAAGTTTTATTATTTTTGACTTTATGCATCGTTACGTTGAATTTAGGTTAGACTGGTTATAGATGGCAGCACACCTGCTCAGACACACAGTCATAGTCAGAGACATGCAAAAAGTTGGGTTAATTTAGGTTCACTTAGAGTGGCCCACCACTCTAAGTGAACCTAAATTAACCGAACTTTTTGCATGTCTCTGTGACTATGACTGTGTGTCTGAGCGGGTGTGCTTCCATCTATAACCAGTCTAACCTAAATTCATTTTGTGAATGTTATCTGATGTAACCGACAAAGGAAATTAATAAAAGAATTATTCACTCTGACACTTAGATTTTGTCAATTTTATCTTATATATCCAAGAAAGGATGTTGATATAGAATTTAATTACTCTGATGCTTAGATTTTGATAATGTTATCCGACGTATACAGAAAATGATGTTGATAAAGAATTTATTCACTCTGACACTTAAATTTGTCAATGTTATCCTATGTATCCGACAAAGGATGTTGATATAGAATTTAATCATTCTGATACTTAGATTTTGATAATGTTATCCGACGTAGCCATCATAGGATGTTGATAAAGAATTTGTTCACTCTCATACTTATATTTTTTTATTTTATCCGACGTATCTGACAAAAGATGCTGATAAAGAATTTATTCATTCTAATACATAGATTTTGTCAATGTAATCCGACGTATCCGACTAATGATGTCGGTAAAAATAAATGTTGATAAAGAATTTATTCACTCTGATGCTTAGAGTTTGTCAATGTTATTAAAAACGTATCTCTCAAAAGACATTGATAACGAATTTATTCACTCTGATACTTGCATTTTCTCAATTTTATCAAGCGTATCTGACAAATGACGATCATAATGAATTTATTTGCTCTGATACTTAGGTTTTGTGAATGTTATCCAATGTATCCAACAAAAGAAGTTGATAAAGAATTTATTCACTCTGATACTTGGATTTTGACAATGGTATCCGGTTATTTCTGACAAAAGATGTTGATAAAAAGAATTTATTGAATCTGATACTTAGATTTTGTCAATTTTATCTGGATAACCGATGTCTCCGGCATAGGATGTTGATAAAGAATTCATTCACTCTGATACTTAGATTTTGTCAATTTTATCCGATATATCTGACAAAAGATGTTGATAAAGCATTTATTCATTCTGATACTTAGATTTTGTAAATTTTATACGTTGTTTCTGACAAAGAAGTTGATAAAAAAAAATTTATTCTCTCTGATACTTAGATTTTTCTCAATGTTATCCTATGTATCCGTCAATAGATGTTGATAAAGAATTTAATCACTCTGATACACTCTGATACTTAGATTTTGTCAATGTTATCCAACATATCCAACAAAAGATGTCGATAAAAAATGTATTCAATCTGATACTTAAATTTTATCAATTTTATCCGATATATCTGAAAAAAAGATGATGATAAAATTACTCACTCTGATATGTAGATTTTGTTAATGTTATCCAACGTATCCGAGAAAGGATGTGATGATAAAGAATTTATTCAATATGATACTTAGATTTTGTCAATTTTATCCGATGTATCTGACAAAAGATGTTGATAAAGAATTTATTCAATCTGATACTTAGAATTTGTCAATTTTATCCGAAGTGTCCGACAAATGATGTTGATAATAAATGTTAATAAGAATTTATTCACACTGATACTTAGATTTTGTCAATATTATCAAACGTATCCGTCAAAGGACATTGATAAATAATTTGTTCACTCTGATGCTTAGATTTTCTCATTTTTATCAGGCGTATCTGACAAAAGACGATGATAAAGAATTTATTCACTCTGATACTTAGATTTTGTGAATGTTATCTGATGTGTGACCGACAAAGGAAGTTAATAAAAGCATTTACTCACTCTGATGCTTAGATTTTGAAAATGTTATCCGACGTATCCGACAAAAGATGTTGATAAAGAATTTATTCAATCTGATAGTTCGATTTTGTTAATTTTATCCGATGTAATTGACAAAGATGTTGATAGAAAACATTTATTCTCTCTAATACTTAGATTTTATCGATGTTATCCTATATATCCGAGAATAGATGTTGATATAGAATTTAATCACTCTGATAGTTAAATTTTGATAATGTTAACCGATGTATCCAGTAAATAATGCTGATAAAGAATTTATACTTACATTTTGTGAAGGTTATTTGATGTAACCGAGAAAGGAAGTTGATAAGAGAATTTATTCACTCTGATACATAGATTTTGACAATGTTATCGACGTATCCGACAAAAGATGTTGATAAGGAATTTATTCAATCTGATACTTAGATTTTGTCAATTTTATCCGATATAACTGACAGAGATGTTGATAGAAAACATTTATTCCCTCTAATACTTAGATTTTGTCGATGTTATCCTATGTATCCGAGAATAGATGTTGATATAGAATTTAATAACTGATACTTAGATTTTGATAATGTTAACCTATGTATCCAGCAAATGATGCTGATAAAGAATTTATTCACTATGATACTTAGAATTTCTCAATTTTATCCGACGTATCCGACAAAGGATGATGATAAAGAATTTATTCATTCTAATACATAGATTTTGTCAATGTTATCCGACGTATCCGACAAATGATATCGATAAAGAATGTTAATAAACAGTTTATTCACTTTGATACTTAAATGTTGTCATTGTTATCAAACTTATCTGTCAAGAGACATTGATAAAGAATTTATTCACTCTAATACTTAGATTTTCTCAATTTTATCAATCATATCTGACATGGGATTATGATAAAGAATTTATTCACTCTGATACTTAGATTTTGTGAATGTTATCTGATTTATCCGACAAAAAAAGTTGTTAATGAATTTATTCACTATGATACTTAGATTTGGTCAGCTGTTATCAAACGTATCTGTCAAAAGAAATTGATAAAGAATTTTTTTACACTCTGATGCTTAGATTTTCTCAATTTTATCAATCATATCTGACAAACGGCGATGATAAAGATTTTATTCACTCTGATAATATAAAACGTATCTGTCAAATTATATTGATAAAGAATTTATTCACTCTGATACTTAGATTTTTCTCAATTTATCAAGCATATCGGACAAAAGACGATGATAAAGAATTTATTCACTCTGATACTTAGATTTTGGGAATGTTATCTGATGTAACAGACAAAAGAAGTTGATAAAGAATTCATTCACTCTGATACTTAGATCTTGATACTGTTATCCGACGTATCCGACAAAAGATGTTTCTAAAGAAATAATTCAATCTGATACTTAGATTTTGTCAATTTTATCCGATGATTCCAAAAGAGATGCTGATAGGAAAAATTTATTCACTCTGATACTAATATTATTTTCAATGTTATCCCATGTATCTGACAATAGATGTTGATAAAGAATTTATTCAATCTGATACTTAGATTTAGTCAATTTTATCCGATGTATCTGACAAAGATGTTGATCGACAAAATTTAATCGCTCTGATGCTTAGAGTTTCTCAGTTTTATCAAGCATATCTGAAAAAAGACGATGATAAAGAATTTATTCACTCTGATACTTAGATTTTGTGAATGTTATCTGATGTAACAGACGAAAGAAGTTGATAAAGAATTCAATCACTCTGATACTTAGATTTTGATCATGTTATCTGACGTATCCGACGAAAGATTTTGATGTATCCGACAAAGATACTGATATAAAAAAATTTATTCACTCTGATGCTTGGATTTTGTCAATGTTATCCCATGTATCTGACAATAGATGTTGATACAGAATTTAATCACTCTGACACTTCGGTTTTGATAATGTTAACTGACATTTCCGGCAAAGGATGTTGATAAAGAATCTATTCGCTCTGATACTTAGATATTATCAATTATATCCCCACCTATCTGACAAAAGATGTTGATAAAGAATTTATTCATTCTAATACATAGATTTTTTCAAGGTTATCCGACGTATCCGACAAATGGTACCGATAAAGAATGTTAATAAAGAATTTGTTCACTCTGCTACTTAAATTTCATCAGTGTTATCAAAAGCATCTGTCAAAAGACATTGATACAAAAATTTATTCACTCTGATGCTTAGATTTTCTCAATTTTATCAGGCATATCTGACAAAGGACAATGATAAAGAATTAATTCAATCTGATCCTTAGATTTGGTGAATGTCATCTGATGTATCCGACAAAAGAAGTTGATAAAGAATTTCTTCACTATGATACTTAGAATTGGTCAGTGTTATCAAATGTATCTGTCAAAAGACATTGATAAAGAATTTATTCACTCTGATACTTAAATTTTCTCAATTTTATCAAGCATATCTGATAAAAGACGATGATAAAGAGTTTATTCACTCTGATACTTAGATTTTGTGAATGTTATCTGATGTATTAGACAAAGGAAGTGATAAAAATTTATTCAATCTAATAAATAGATTTTGACATTGTTATCCAACGTATCCGACAAAGGATGTTATAAAGAATTTATTCAATCTGATACATAGATTTAGTCAATTTTATTCGATGTATCTGACAAAGATGTTGATAGAAAAAGTTTATTCACTCTGATACTTAGATTTTGTCAATGTTATCCCATGTATCTGACAATAGATGTTGATACAGAATTCCATTACTCTGACACTTAGGTTTTTATAATGTTAACCGTCATCCGAAAAAGATGTTGATAAAGAATTTATTCATTCTGATACTTAGATATTCTCTATGTTAACCTATCTATCCGACATATGATGTATGCAAGTTCCTTTTCTTACATCTCCGATGTTTTAATAGACATTCTAAACGTTTGATATGCTAGCCTACTCTAAAAAAAGAATGAACACATAACAATGTAATACATAATATATTTTTAATGAAATAATGAAATGTAGAATATTAATACAAAAAATATATTATTATACATTATTAATACCAATGAACAACCTTGGACATTTTGAACCTGTTCCATAAAATAGTTCACCATGTTCTTTCTTGATACTGTAGCTATTGTCTTCTCTTAGTTAGTAATCAGTAGAATAATCATTATTCTATTTTGAGTCATACACAATTTTTACTGCTGTGTCGCCGACAGGTTCAATAGGCGTTTCGTCTTTGGTATTATTTGGTTCATTGACTGTTTGACCAATATGATAGTAACTTTTGCAGGCACTTTGTTTTTCATCGATTCATCTTTATATTCCTTAGTGATATTTTCTACCAATGCCCTTTTTATTTTTCCGGCAATTTCACTGTCTACTACCACTTTATTTTTACACAGGTAACCAGCAACAGTAGCAAGGACTTTTCCTCCATCATCGACGATTATTTTTATGTTGACATTCTCTTTGAGTGCAATCATCTCCGGAGATCTCAATCTCGCATATCCACCAACATAAGAGTTGAATTTTTCGGTACTCCAAAGGAATTTAATTCCTTACTGTCATAACAATGTACGCATACGTTTCCGATAGTGCTACCACTTGTACTTGTTTCATAGTTCAAATACTTCTCCCTGTCAGCATTCAATGCTTTAATAACACTATCATGTGAACCCACTTTCTTAAAATGCTTAATCTTCACTTTTTTAAAGATATGACTTATGTGTTTATCCTTCCACTGCGTAAAAATTACTGATTTAACACATGCAATAAACTAAGTAGTGTCGATAACCTGCAATAGAGTACCAGTGGGAAAGCCGCGTCGTCGTGTTTATGAGCAAGCATAGAGTACGATTGGTAAAGCCGCAAGCATATTTCATGTCATTTTAAGATACGTAAAAAAAGTTGAATAATTTTAAGTCCAAAAAATTCAGTTCATAGAAAAAGTGCTACTACAATCATTATTTTGCTAATAGTAAAAGTCACGACTGAAATTTCTATATCATTCTCATTTTGAATTAGAAAAATATTAAATGTGAATTTTTATGTTTTAGTATGTTTTATGTCATTCTAAGACATGTAAAAAAAGTTGAAAAAATACCATGTTAAAAAAAATAATAAAAATAAAAATAGAACTTCAGAAAAAAGTATAAAAAATGGGGGGGGGGGGGGCAAAGAGTTGGAGGGAGAGGGCTCCTTGGAGGTTGGGGATAGGGGACCCTTGGAGATTGAGGTCCTTGGTGGTTGCGGTCCTTGATGGTTCAAACCCATAATCATCTCACTAGTTGATTTCTATGGATTTCTAAGAATTGTTCTGAATTTCTTTATTAAAATTCTTTTCTTAGCATATACATCTCTATTAGTCTCAATTTTTTAGCATACTCTAATGCTAAGGCATATTTTATATTGATAACACTACTCAAATGGTACTTGTGTATTATACAGAAGACACCCGAGAAGTAAAGCTAGGTCAACTCACAAGGTCATCTGGGCACCTAAGACTCTATTACATTCAACTTTTTAGCATATCCCAATGCTAAAGCATATTTTATATTGGCAACACTGCTCAAATGGTAGTTATGTATTATACAGTTCACAGCCAAGAAAGTAAAGCTAAGTCAAGTCCCATGATCACCTTGTCAACAGTAATCGTTTCCGTAGGTTGATACCAATGATGTTATTCCAAATTTTATATTAAATTGCGTAAGACTTAGCTCCCCCTCAGACTTACCTTAACTGGTAAGTAAAGCTATGTCAAGTCCCATGATCACCCTGTCAGCAGTAATTGCTTCCATAGATTGATATTATTGATGTTATTCCAAATTTATGTTAAGTTGCGTAAGAGTTACCACCCCCTCGGACTTACCTTAACTGGTAAGCAGTTTAACCCGTCTAGCAATTTCTTACAATCCAATTAAAACAAACACTGAGCTCTGTTTCACCCCTATTATTCAATCACCAAGTAAAATCATTCAGAGCAGAGTTATGCCAATGGTACGCCTTTTCACAAATTGAGTTAGCATTACGCAAATGATATAACTTTTTGATATCTCCCTTATATCGTATGCAATCATTAAAACCTAACTATGAAGCTATTACACGCTCAGCTTGGCTGTTAACCAGCTAGGCTTTTAACCTCAGAAACCCGTCTGGTATGTAAATCTGCCGTTGTCTCTGATTGGTCCAGAAAATGTGTGTTGCCTCAGAAACCTGCCTGGTAAGTCATGTCCCTTCTGTAGTACTAAATACTTGTCCGTGATAAGTCATGTCCTTCTGTAGCACAAGATACCTGTCAGTGGTAGTCATGTACCGTTGAAACTGCACTGTATATTCATGATCCAGGCTTGTAGGTTCTAAATCTTATATATATACACTACTTTGGAACGCCCCCTAAACACTTCCTGGAAGTTTCACCTTAATACTCTAAGCGTCATTAGTTACAGTAACTGCAGTTGTAGTACTAAAAGTATACACATAGTGCTTTCTGGCTAGTTCAAAACCCCCCCACTTACTCTTAAAGATCTAACTTAATAATATAAATTGTTCTCGGGATATTGCTTGGTCACCTTTCGGAAAGTTCACATGCTCATAGTTTGTTTTGATTTAGTTCAACGTTCGCCTAAATATTTTTTTTATATTTGATTACTGAAGACATTGTTATATTCTCTTTGGACTATTGGCTACAAAATGGCTGTCTCACAATTTCGATCGAATGTGTTTGGGGAAAATGGGATATCAGGGAGGGGGGGCTATTTTCGCTCCATCACGCTTGACTCTTAAAATGAAACTAGAAGTATGCATTTCCAATCAAATGAGCCTCCTCTAAAGTTCACAAGACCACCTCTTCATGAAAATCGTACAAACCCGGGGCATAGCTTAAAACCCTTATCCCCATACTTTGGGGGGTTGTGTCAACCCCAAAGGCCGTGTTATGAGATGATTGGACTATTTTTGAACAAATGGCTATCTTAAAATTTCTATCGGATGCAATGGGGGAAAATATGACGTGAAGGGGGTATAGCTGCCCTCCGATAAATTTGACTCTTAAAAATGGTTCTTCAAATTTCCATTTCCAATCTAATGAGCCCCCTACGAAGTGTATACGACCATCCTTTCCATAAAAACCTTAAATGGCCTCGGACATGCCTTACAACCATTGCACTGAGGACTGTGAGGGTTTTAACATCCTCAAAGGCATAATTTCTGGACTTTTAAACTACGTCAAACAAAATAACTATCTCGAAATTTTGACTGGAAGTGTTGGGGAAATGATGGGCGTGGGGGGTTGGATGCCCTCCAGTCACTTTTGACTATTAAAGAAAGTACTAACCCTTTCAATTACCACCCGACTGAGCCCTTTCCGAAGTTTCTACGACAACAAATGGCCATCTTAAAATTTCTATCAGATGCGTTTCTGGAAAATACGACGTGTGTGTGTTGGGGGGGGGGGCTATTTGCCTTCTGATCACTTTGACTCTAAAAAGAGCACTATAACTTCTGATTACCTATCCAATGAGCCCTCTTTGAAGTTTATACGACCATCATTTCTATAAAAACCTTAAATACCCCCAGGGTGCAACTTACAATCTTTGACCAGAGGGCTACATGAGGGGGGGGGAGTTATCCTCAAAGACATAATCTCTGGACCTTTCAGCTACATTGAACAAAATGGCTATCTAAAAAACTATGATTGAATGTGTTTGGGGAAATGATTGGTGTATGGGGGGGGGGGATGACCTCCAATCACTTTTGATTGTTAATTAATTTAAAAATCTTTTTCCACAAAATAAGTTTTTCAAAGAAAAGTAAAGAACTCCATTAAACAAAAATGAGCAAAAATAAAATCAAATAATCTACCGAGCGTGAAAACTACCACAAATCAGCTTCAATAAATAAATGAAACCCAAAACGAACAGAAATTACAATAATTAACCGAGTCAAACTCAATACGAGCAAAAATTAACATAAGTTGGGCACAAAACCCCTATAACTTCCCAAGGCCAGAACAAAATTTGCACTTTACTGAAAAAATGTAAATGTTTTTACTTTTAAAACTTTAATAAATCAAATAATATTAACATTTTGATTAATAAACATCAGTATATGTATATTAAACTGGCAATGCACATTCATTGAATTTCCAATCGAATTTCCAATCGAAAAGAGCTTTTTTTGAAGTTTCTTACGACAACGCCTTCTTTAAAAACCTTATATGCCCCTAGGGCATAACTTATAACCCTTTGCCCTGAGGGCTGTGGGGGAGTGTCCTCCTCAAAAACATATTTTCTATCTGGAAATCAACTACGCTGAACAAAATGGCTATCTCAAAATTTGGATTGGATGTGTTTGGGGAAATAATGGGCGTGTTAGGGGCTAGTTGCCCTCCAATCACTTTCGACTATTAAAAAGGGCACTAGCCCTTTGAATTTCCAATCGAATGAGCCTTTTTTGAAGTTTCTACGACAACTCCTTCTATAAAAACCTTATATGCCCCCAGGGCATAACTTAAAACCCTTGCCCTGAGGGTTGGGGGGGAGTGTCCACCTCAAAAACATATTTTCTATCTGGAAATCAACTACGCTGAACAAATGGATATCTCAAACTTTTGATTGGAAGTGTTTGGGGGAATGATGGGCGGGGGGGGGGGGGGGGGGGCTAGTTGCCCTCCAATCACTTTGGACTATTAAAAAGGGCACTAGACCTTTGAATTGCCAATCGAATGAGCCTTTTTTGAAGTTTCTACGAAAACGCCTTCTATATAAAAACCTTATATGCCCCCAGGGCATAACTTAAAACCCTTGCCCTGAGGGTTGTGGGGAGTGTCCTCCTCAAAAACCTATTTTCTATCTGGAAATCAACTACGTTGAACACAATGGCTATCTCACAATTTTGATTACATGTGTTTGGGGGAAAGATGGGCGTGGGGAGAGGGGCTAGTTGCCCTCCAATCCCTTTTGACTATTAAATAGAGCACTAGCCGTTTGAATTTCCAATCGAATGAGCCTTTTTTGAAGTTTCTACGACAACGCCTTCTATAAAAACCTTATATGCCCCCAGGGCATAACTTAAAACCCTTGCTCTGAGGGTTGTGGGGGAGTGTACTCCTCAAAAACCCATTTTCTATCTTAAAATCAACTACGCTAAACAAAATGGCTATCTCAAAATTTTGGACACAGGGCAAGTCTTCAGGGCAATGGTTATAAGTTATGCCCTGGGAGCATATAAGGTTTTTTATTGAAATCTTTGTCATAGAAACTTGAAAAAGGGCTCATTCGATTGGAAATTCAAAGGCTAGTGCCCTTTTTAATAGTCGAAAGTGATTTGAGGGCAACTAACCCCCCTCTCACACCCACCTTTTCATCAAACACATAGGCTACAATCAAAATTTTTAGATACCCATTATCTTCAACGTAGTTGAAAGTTTTGGAAATTAGGTCTTCAAGGAGGACAACCCCTCCCCCCCCCCCACAGCCCTCAGGGGGCAAGGTTTGTAAGTAATGCCCTGGGGGCATATAAGGTTTTTTATAGAAAGCGATGTTGTAGAAAAACTTCAAAAAGGGCTCATTCAATTGGAAATTGAAAGGGCTAGTTCCCTTTTTAGTAGTCGAAAGTTATTGAAGAGGAACAAACCCCCCTCTCACGCCCACCATTTTCCCAAACACATTCAATCAAAATTTTGACATATCCATTTTGTTCAACGTAGTTGAAAGTTCTGAAATTAGGTCTTTTAGCATGATAAAGCCCTCAGTGCAAGGGTTGTATGTTATACTCGGGGGGCATATAAGGTTTATATAGAAAGTTGTAGAAATTTCAAAAAGGACTTATTTGATTGGAAATTGAAATTGCCCTTTTTAATAGTCGAAAGTGATTGGAGAGTAATTGACCCCCTCTCACGCCCACCATTTCCCCAAAAAACATTCAATCAAAGCTTAGAGATAGCCATTGTGTTCAACGTAGTTGAAAGTTCTGGAAATTATGTATTCAAGGATGACAACCCCCCAGATCCCCCAGGGCAAAGGTTGTAAGTTATGCCCTGGGGGCATATAAGGTTTTTATAGATAGAGTTGTCGTAAAAACTTCAAAAGGGCTCATTCAATGGAAATTGAGAGGGCTAAAGTACTTTTTTATAATTGAAGGTGACTGGAGGGTAACAAACCCCCCCCCCCTCTCACATCCGCCATTCCCCCAAACACATCCAATCAAAATTTTCAGATAGCCATTTTTGTTCAACGTAGTAGAAAGTTCTGGAAATTAGGTCTTTGAGGATGACAGACCCCCCACCCCACCCCCCCCCCCCCCCGCGCCCTCAGGACAAGGGTTGTAAATAATGCCCTGGGAGCATATAAGGTTTTTATTGAAAGCATTGTCGTAGAAACTTTCAAAAGGACTCATTTGATTGGAACTTGAAAGGGCTAGTGCCTTTTTTAATAGTTGAAAGTGATTGGAGAGCGACTAACAGAATCAAAATTTTGAGATAGCCATTTTGTTTAACGTAGCTGAAAGTTCCAGAAATTATGTCTTAGAGGATAACAAGTTAACAACCACCCTAAAAGCCCTTAGTGTAAGGGTTGTAATTTATGCCCTGGGGGCATATAAAGTGTTTATAGAAAGCGTTGCCGTAGAAAACTCAAAAAGGGCTCATTCGATTGGAAATCGAAAGGCCTAGTGCCCTTTTTAATAGTCGAAAGTGATAGGAAGGATTGACATTTTTATATTAAAAGCGACTTGGGTATAATGTATTGCTTTTTTTTTTTGTTGTTGTTTAGACCAGGGCACTTCGTATCGAAGGACTTGTCGTAGGAGCTTGAAAATAGAAAGGGCTGATGCCCTTTTTAATAGTCGAAAGTGATTGGAGGGCAACTAATCCCCCTCCCACGCCCACCCTCCCATTTGCCCATTATGTTTAAAAACTAAATGTTGCTTAAGATTAAATCAAAATGCACTGTGTTAATGCTAATTCCCAATAAAGAATCTCAGCAATATCCCAAGAACGACTGAGGGTATAAAGTTCAAAACTTTCGGGGCTACTTCTGCTCTTAAAATTTAACCAAATCAAAATAGCGTTGGTGCATCCAAGCTCTCAAAGAAAGTAAACAGATTTTTTTGCGAATGGTATCAAGTTTCAGGTCAACTAGAGGAGGTATGAAACTAGATTAAACACTACTATTTGTGTCCAGATTTTTAAGAGGGTGTATGTTGTAAAAATCGCTGAAAATTTTTTCTCCAGCATACAAATAGCAGGCCAAACTATAAAGTCTTAAAAAAAACAAAAAGAATTAAAGTATTATTTTCTTTTTCCCTGAAAAGACTATGTCAATATAAAACGAACAGAAATTAATTTTAAAGAAACTTTTTCCACAAGACAAGTTTTTTCAAAGAACAGTAAAGAACTCCATTAAACAAAAAATGAGCAAAAACAAAATCAAATAATCTACCAAGCGTAAAACTACCACAAATCCGCATCGATAAATAAAAGTTCAAAAGTTGAAAGGCAGTGTGGTCTCCGAAATTATCTAAATCCGCATCGATAAATAAATTAAACCCAAAACGAACAGAAATTACAATAAATAACCGAGTCAAACTCAGAACAAGCAGAAATTAACATAAGTTGGACTCAAAACCCATATGCCTTCCCAAGGCCAGAACATAACTTGCACTTTACTTAAAAAATACAAATGAATGTGCATTGTCAGTTTAATACACATATACTAATATTTAGTAATCAATATGTTAGTATTATTTGATTTATTAAAGTTATAAAAGTAAAAAGATTTATATTTTTTTCAGTAAAATGCAAATTATGTTCTGGCCTTGGAAGGCATAGGGGGTTTTGAGCCCAAATTGTGTTAATTTCTGCTCGTTTTGAGTTTGACTCGGTAATTTATTGTAATTTCTGTTCGTTTTGGGTTTCATTTATTTATCGATGCTGATTTGTGGTAGTTTCACGCTTAGTAGATTAGTTGATTTTATTTTTGCTCATTTTTTGTTTAATGGAGTTCTTAACTTTTCTTTGAAAAACTTATTTTCGTGGAAAAAGGTTTTTTTTCATTAATCGCAATGACAAATAGTCACATGTCAGCTTAGTCACAAGTGGTCATAAGTCAAAAGTACTCAAAGTCAGAGTCGCAAGTAGTTGCAGTCGGAAGTAGTCGCAGTCACAAGTAGTCGCAGTTGCAAGCAGTCGCAGTCACTGTTTAGGAGGCCTTAGACGGTCAATCATTTTGATCAAAAGCTTCCGTCAATCGACTAATTCAAGCATAATTGACCGTCTAGGAGCCTGTTTGACACTTGAGTCGAGCGTTGGCGATGATTGATAAATAATTTGAATGACTCAATCATTTTGATCAAAAGCAGTGAGTTAGATTAGCTTTGGACAAGATTGAAGGGTTGATGGAAGGGTCAATTGAAGGTTGATTAAAGCACACGTCAATCGATTGACGAATTCTCTTGATCAAAATAATTGACCTTCTAGGGCCTCCTTTACAAGTAGTCGCAGTTTCAAGTTGTAGCAGTCACAAGTAGTCGCAGTCGCAAATGGTTGTATGTCACTGCAGTCATGAGTGGTCGTAGTCACAAGTAGTCTCAGTCGCAGAGGCAAGAAGTCAGAGTCGCAGCTGCAAGTAGTTGCAGACACAGTCGTGGTCGTAGCCACAAGTAGTCCACAGTCACAAGTATTTGCAGTCGCAGTCGAAAGTTGTCGTAGTCAGAGTCACAGTGAAAAGAAATCACAGGTACAAGCAGTCGTAGTCACAGACGGAAGTAGTCAAAGTCGCAGGTAAAGTTGCAGTGATAGAGGTACTATTAATTTTGAAAGATTCAAGTTAATAGTCTTAGTCATTTCTAAGATATTGCAGATACGCCCTTTTGATAACCCGGATGCACATAGTGTCTTTTGATTTAGTTCAACATCTCCCTCAACACTCCTTTCAGTTTCACCATAATATTGTTAGTCTTTTCATACACACCCAAGATCAAACATTCCCCCATTTCCCAATAATAAATGCTATATTTAAACAAAGGGCCATTTGCATAATTTATTACCCTTGCCCTTGGGCCAATGGGGGGGGGGGGGTCGTGGAAATATAAAAATAATATCCTCCTCAGCCGTTTCTGAGATATTTCCGATACACCCTTTTGACAACCAGCATGTACATACTATTTTGAACAAAATAGAATCTCAAAATTCTGACCGGATGTCTTTAGGAGAGGGCAGCTAAAACAAAGGCATGGAAGGGGGCTGGATGCCCTCAGGTCCCTTGGCTCTAAAAAAGGGCAACAGAATTTTACATTTCTAAGCAAATGAGCCCCCTGCGTAATTTATATGATTCCCGCTCCCATGTGAAGTGGCTCTGGGAAAAGAATATATAGTAAATAAACAATTAAATACAGATGGCAGCTTTATGGCTCTTTACTACAGCCAACGCAAGAGCGTTGTCTCTGATAAAAGTTTTTCTTTTTTTCAGTTTATTTTTTCTGGCCTTTGTCGTTTTCTTTCTTAATAAATAATTCTTGTATTGTTTGGGAAGTTTGTTTTGTTCTTTTCCTTTTCTTTCCCGTTCGTAAAGGCTTCCTAGTTTGAAGCCGAAATATTTGGACATTTTTAATACTAATAAAAAAAAGTTTTTTTTGCTATTTTCCCGTTGTCTTATGGGAAAATTATACTCTATATTTTCATTTCGTTTTAATAGTAAATGGAAAGGGAGTATGGTCTCAGGATTAATTACTATTAGCAGCAGGAGCTTTGTAGAGTCCAAGACCGTATCCAGGAGGGGGAGGGTGCCTGGTTTAAACTCCACCTCCCCAAAATTATTTTCCGGCTCGTAAAAACATGACTAAATGCATGTAAAAAAAATGTTGATGTGCCTTTAAAAGTTTTTTCCGTTAACCCCCCTCCCCCCGAACGAAAATTCTGGATACACCCCTGGTAAAGTCGAAAGTCATCCCCAGATTTTATTACCCAAAATACACATAACCTTTTCGAACAAAGTCAGAGTCAAGCATTCCCCCTTTACCTAACGACAAGTCCGGCAATTAAAAAAGGGTGAATTGTATAATTTACAATCATTGCCCTTGGTGTTTTAGGGGGCATTGCATCCTTGGAGGCACAGCTACAAAACTTATGCCTATTTTGAACAAAATCATTTTCAAAGCTTTGATCAGTGTTAAGGGGAGGGCATCTAAAAGGCAAGGGGAGCTTGTAGTCCTCTAATCACTTTTCATCATCCCCCTTAGCATACCCTGTAAGTTTCAACTTAATACCCTTATCCGTTCTTTAGATATTGCTGATATCCCCTTTTCACAACCAGGAAGAAAAAAGTGTGTTTTGACTGGGTTTGGTATCCTCGCAGCATTTCCTTAAAGCTTTACTGTAGTACTCTAAGCTTCTTTGGAAATCAAAGATCAAATATGCCCCCTTTAATGATAAAAGACCTTATATGTTAACAACGGGCAAATTGCATAACTCACAGCCCTTGTACTGGGGGCTGGGGCAGCTTGTAAACACGGGCAGCTTGCATAACTCACAGCCCTTGTACCAGGGCCATAGTTATTAGATCTTTGGTCTGTTTGAAGAAAATCTTTATCTCAAAATTTGATCGGATGCAAATTTTGATCGGGATGCAAATTTTGATCGGATCAGGGCGTGGGGGGGGGGGATAGCTGCCCTCCGATCACTTTGATTCTTAAAAGAGAACTAAAACTTTCAATTTCCAATGGAATGATTATCTTCCAAAGTTTATGCGGCAGTAGAGATGCCCCTATTGACACGATCAGTACAAAATTCGGTTATCAAAAGAATGTATCTCCTATCAGTACACCAAATATGGGCATAGAGTCCCTAGAGAGAACAAGTGGTTAATGGGGTCAATGACCTCTTTCTCCAGGGGTGTTTTGGCCAAGTGCCGGCTAGGGAAGAATGTTTATGATGTCAGGAAAGAGTATTTGATGTTTTTGGTCAAGTGCCCGCTAGGGGAGAATGTTATGATCTAGGAAAGAGTATTTGTTGTTGTTGTTTTGGCCATGTGCATAGAGTCATTAGGGAGAACACGTGGTTAATTAAAACGATTGGGAATTTGGAACACCTGTGCTGTCAGTCATTAATCAAATTGTTTCCGGGCAAAGTTTAATAATGTCTGACAGGTACTGTCAATCATTAATCAAATGTTTCCAGGCGAAGTTTAATAATGTCTGACAGGTGATGTCAAGATTGATTGATATATCACGAAATGGGAATTAATTTGTTGTTTCTAAGGAGAACTATTGATTCAAGAAAGGGGAATTAATTTGCTGTTTCTAAGGAGAAGGTGGGGAAGAGACATATTGATTGCGTAATCGAAGGGAGAGAATTCCCGAGAAATTGATTACATAATCGATAGAACCTATAAGGAGCTCGTGACGGGAATCCATTTATGGGCATAGAATGACGTAATCAACTAGGACAAATGGATTTCTGAGAAAATTGATTATATAATCGGTAGAACCCTATCAGAAGGTCATGACGGGAATTCATTTATGGCATAAAATGACGTAATCGACTAAGACAATTGGATTTCTGAGAAATTGATTACATAATCGGTAGAACCCTATCAGGAGGTCCTGACGGGAATCCATTTATGGGCATAGAATGACGTAATTAACTAGGACAAATGGATTTCTGAGAAATTGATTACATAATCGGTAGAACCCTATCAGAAGGGCATGACGGGAATTCATTTATGGGCATAGAATGACGTAATCGACTAAGACAAGCAAGTTACTTTCTTAATGTCCCTCCTAAAACCCATTTTCCAACTTGAAGTACTTATCTTTTTCACCCACAAACTATACTTTACAGCTTTTTGGATACCCCACACACCAAGAAACACTTTTCAAAAGTGCATTTCAGAGCAAGTTCCTTTCTTTATGTCCTCCTAAACCCATTTTCCCAACTTGAAGTACTTATCTTTTTCACCCACACCTTAGTTATAGGTAAGAGTTTTTAAGTTTTACCTTAGAGTCCTAGCTTAGAGTTTTTGTTTGAGTTCTAGTTTGGTTTAGTTTTAGTTAAAAGTTTAGAGTTTTATAGCTTAGAGTCTTAGCTTAGAGTTTTTTTGTTAGTTCCAGTTTATTTTAGTTTTAGTTAAGATTAGAGTTTTTAGCTTAGAGTCCTAGCTTAGAGTTTTTGTTAGAGTTCTAGTTTGGTTTAGTTTTAGTTAAAAGTTTAGAGTTTTTTAGCTTAGAGTCTTAGCTTAGAGTTTTTGTTAGAGTTCTAGTTTAGTTTAGTTTTAGTTAAGAGTTTAGAGTTTTTAGCTTAGAGAGTCTTAGCTTAGAGTTTTATTCAGAGTTTTAGTTTAGTTTAGTTTTAGTTAAGAGTTTGGTGTTTTACCTTAGAGTCTTAGCTTAGAGTTTTAGTTAGAGTTCTAGTTTAGTTTAATTTTAGTTAAGAGTTTGACGTTTTATCTTTGAGTTTTTGTTAGGGTTCTAGTTTATTTTAGTTTTAGTTAATAGTTTAGAGTTTTAGCTTAGAGTCTTAGCTTAGAGTTTTTGTTAGAGTTGAAGTTTAGTTTAGTAATAATTAAGAGTTTAGAGTTTTAGCTTAGAGCCTTAGCTTAGAGTTTTTGTTAGAGTTCTAGTTTAGTTTAGATAAAGTTAAGAGTTTGGAGTTTTACCTTAGAGACTTAGCTTAGAGTTTTAGTTTAGTTTTAGTTAAGAGTTTAGAGTTTTTTAGCTTAGAATCTTAGCTTAGAGTTTTTGTTAGAGTTCTAGTTCAGTTTAATTTTAGTTAAGAGTTAGACGTTTTATCTTTCAGTTTTTGTTAGAGTTCTAGTTTATTTTAGTTTTAGTTAATAGTTAAGAGTTTTAGCTTAGAGTCTTAGCTTAGAGTTTTTTGTTAGAGTTGAAGTTTAGTTTAGTAATAATTAAGAGTTTAGAGTTTTACCTTAGAGTCTTAGCTTAGAGTTTTAGTTAGAGTTCTAGTTTAGTTTAATTTTACTTAAGAGTTTGACGTTTTATCTTTGAGTTTTTGTTAGGGTTCTAGTTTATTTTAGTTTTAGTTAATAGTTTAGATTTTTTTTAGCTTAGAGTCTTAGCTTAGAGTTTTTGTTAGAGTTGAAGTTTAGTTTAGTAATAATTAAGAGTTTAGAGTTTTAGCTTAGAGTATTAGCTTAGAGTTTTTGTTAGAGTTCTAGTTTAGTTTAGATAAAGTTAACAGTTTGGAGTTCTACCTTAGAGACTTAGCTTAGAGTTTTAGTTTAGTTTTAGTTAAGAGTTTAGAGTTTTTTAGCTTAGAATCTTAGCTTAGAGTTTTTGTTAGAGCTCTAGTTTAGTTTAATTTTAGTTAAGAGTTTGATTTTTCACCTTTGAGTTTCAGTTAGAGTTCTAGTTTAGTTTAGTTTTAGTTAAGAGTTTGACGTTTTATCTTTGAGTTTTTGTTAGAGTTCTAGTTTATTTTAGTTTTAGTTAATAGTTTAGAGTTTTAGCTTAGAGTCTTAGCTTAGAGTTTTTGTTAGAGTTGAAGTTTAGTTTAGTAATAATTAAGAGTTTAGAGTTTTAGCTTAGAGTCTTAGCTTAGAGTTTTTTTGTTAGAGTTCTAGTTTAGTTTTAGATAAAGTTAAGAGTTTAGAGTTTTTGTTAGAGTTCTAGTTTGGTTTAGTTTTAGTTAAAGTTTAGAGTTTTTTAGCTTAGAATCTTAGCTTAGAGTTTTTGTTAGAGTTTCTAGTTTAGTTTAATTTTAGTTAAGAGTTTGATTTTTCACCTTTGAGTTTCAGTTAGAGTTCTAGTTTAGTTTAATTTTAGTTAAGAGTTTGACGTTTTTATCTTTGAGTTTTTGTTAGAGTTCTAGTTTATTTTAGTTTTAGTTAATAGTTTAGAGTTTTAGCTTAGAGTCTTAGCTTAGAGTTTTTGTTAGAGTTGAAGTTTAGTTTAGTAATAATTAAGAGTTTAGAGTTTTAGCTTAGAGTCTTAGCTTAGAGTTTTTGTTAGAGTTCTAGTTTAGTTTAGATAAAGTTAAGAGTTTAGAGTTTTTGTTAGAGTTCTAGTTTGGTTTAGTTTTAGTTAAAAGTTTAGAGTTTTTCAGCTTAGAGTCTTAGCTTAGAGTTTTTGTTAGTTCCAGTTTAGTTTAGTTTTTTTTAGTTAAGAGTTTAGAGTTTTTAGCTTAGAGTCCTAGCTTAGAGTTTTTGTTAGAGTTCTAGTTCGGTTAGTTTTAGTTAAAAGTTTAGAGTTTTTTTAGCTTAGAGTCTTAGCTTAGAGTTTTTGTTAGAGTTCTAGTTTAGTTTTAGTTTTAGTTAAGAGTTTAGAGTTTTTAGCTTAGAGTCTTAGCTTAGAGTTTTATTCAGAGTTTTAGTTTAGTTTTTAGTTTTAGTTAAGAGTTTAGAGTCTTAGCTTAGAGTTTTTGTTAGAGTTCTAGTTTAGTTTAGTTTTAGTTAAGAGTTTGGTGTTTTACCTTAGAGTCTTAGCTTAGAGTTTTAGTTAGAGTTCTAGTTTTGTTTAATTTTAGTTAAGAGTTTGACGTTTTATCTTTGAGTTTTTGTTAGGGTTCTAGTTTTATTTTAGTTTTAGTTAATAGTTTTAGCTTAGAGTCTTAGCTTAGAGTTTTTGTTAGAGTTGAAGTTTAGTTTAGTAATAATTAAGAGTTTAGAGTTTTAGCTTAGAGTCTTAGCTTAGAGTTTTTGTTAGAGTTCTAGTTTAGTTTAGATAAAGTTAAGAGTTTGTAGTTTTACCTTAGAGACTTAGCTTAGAGTTTTAGCTAGAGTTTTAGTTTAGTTTAGTTTTAGTTAAGAGTTTAGAGTTTTTAGCATAGAGTCTTAGCTTAGAGTTTTTGTTAGAGTTCTAGTTTAGTTTAGTTTAAGTTAAGAGTTTAGAGTTTTAGCTTAGAGTCTTAGCTTATTGTTTTTGTTGAAGTTCTAGTTTAGTTTGGTTTTAGTTGAGAGTTTAGAGTTTTTGCTTAGAGTCTTGGCTTAGAGTTTTTGTTAAAGTTGAAGTTTAGTTTAGTAATAGTTAAGAGTTTAGAGTTTTAGCATAGAGTCTTAGCTTAGAGTTTTTGTTAGAGTTCTAGTTTAGTTTAGATATAGTTAAGAGTTTGGAGTTTTACCTTAGAGACTTTGCTTAGAGTTTTAGTTTTAGTTTTAGTTAAGAGTTTAGAGTTTTTTAGCTTAGAGTCTTAGCTTAGAGTTTTTGTTAGAGTTCTAGTTTAGTTTAGTTTTAATTAAGAGTTTAGAGTTTTTTAGCTTAGAGTCTTAGCTTAGAGTTTTAGTTAGACCTCTAGTTTAGTTTAGTTTTAGTTAAGAGTTTAGAGTTTTAACATAGAGCCTTAGCTTGGAGTTTTAGTTAGAGTTGAAGTTTAGTTTAGTTACAGTTAAGAATTTAGAGTTTTAGCTTAGAATCATAGCTTAGAGTTTTACTTAAAGTTGTAGTTTAGTTAAGTTTTAAATAAGAGTTTCGAGTTTTGGCTTAGAGTCTTACCTTAGAGTTTCGTTAGAGTTCTAGTTTAGTTTAGTTTTAGTTAAGAGTTTAGAGTTTTACCTTAAAGTCTTAGTTAGAGTTTTAGTTAGAGTTCTAGTTTAGTTTAGTTTATAGTTAAGAATTTAGAGTTTTAGCTTAGAGTCATAGCTTAGAGTTTTGGTTAAAGTTATATTTTAGTAAAGTTATAGTAAAGAGTTTAGAGTTTTTACCTTAGAGTCGTAGCTTAGAGTTTTAGTTAGAGTTCTGATTCAGTTTAGTTTTTAGTTAAGAGTTTTAGAGTTTTAGCTTAGAGTCTTAGCTTTTAGTTTGTGTTAGAGTTCTAGTTTAGTTAGTTATAGTTAAGAGTCTCGAGTTTTTAGCTTAGAGTCTTAGCTTAGAGTTTCTGTTAGTGTTCTAGTTTTAGTTTACTTCTAGTTAAGAGTTTCGAGTTTTAGCTTAGAGTCTTAGCTTATAGTTTTTGTCTTAGAGTTCTAGTTTAGTTTTAGTAATAGTTTAGGAGTTTAGGGTTTTACCTTAGACTTAGAGTTTTAATTAGAGGTCTAGTTTAGTTTAGTTTTAGTTAAGAGTTTAGAGTTTTTAGTTTAGAGTTTTTAGTTTAGTTTTAGTTAAGATTTTAGAGTTTTAGCTTAGAGTCATAGCTTAGAGTTTTTGGTTAAAGTTATAGTTTAGTAAAGTTATAGTAAAGAGTTTAGAGTTTTACCTTAGAGTCATAGCTTAGAGTTTTAGTTAGAGTTCTGATTCAGTTTAGTTTTAGTTAAGAGTTTAGAGTTTTAGCTTAGAGTCTTAGCTTCTAGTTTGTGTTAGAGTTCTAGTTTAGTTTAGTTATAGTTAAGAGTCTCGAGTTTTTAGCTTAGAGTCTTAGCTTAGAGTTTCTGTTAGTGTTCTAGTTTAGTTTACTTCTAGTTAAGAGTTTCGAGTTTTAGCTTAGAGTCTTAGCCTATAGTTTTGTTCTTAGAGTTCTAGTTTAGTTTAGTAATATTTAGGAGTTTAGGGGGTTTACCTTAGACTTAGAGTTTTAATTAGAGGTCTGGTTTAGTTTAGTTTTAGTTAGAGTTTAGAGTTTTAGTTTAGAGTTTAGTTTAGTTTTAGTTAAGAGTTTAGAGTTTTAGCTTAGAGTCTTAGCTTAGAGTTTTTGTTTAGAGTTCTAGTTTAGTTTAGTTACAGTTAAGAGTTTGGAGTTTTACCTTAGATTAGCTTAGAGTTTTAGTTTAGTTTAGTTTACTTAAGAGTTTAGAGTTTTAGCTTAGAGTCTCAGCTCAGAGTTTTTGTTAGAGTTTTAGTTTAGTTTTTAGTTAAGAGTTTAGTGTTTTTAGCTTAGAGTCTTAGTTTAGAGTTTTTTGTTAAAGTTCTAGCTTTAGTTTAGTTTTAGTTAAGAGTTTAGAGTTTTTAGCTTAGAGTCTTAGCTTAGTTTTATTTAGAGTTCTAGTTTAGTTTAGTTTTAGTTAAGGTTTAGAGTTTTACCATAGAGTCTTAGCTTAGAGTTTTAGTTAGAGTTAAAGTTTTAGTTTAGTTACAGTTAAGAATTTAGAGTTTTAGCTTAGAGTCATAGCTTAGAGTTTTAGTTAGAGTTCTGATTCAGTTTAGTTTTAGTTAAGAGTTTAGAGTTTTAGCTTAGAGTCTTAGCTTTTAGTTTGTGTTAGAGTTCTAGTTTAGTTTAGTTATAGTTAAGAGTCTCGAGTTTTTAGCTTAGAGTCTTAGCTTAGAGTTTCTGTTGGTGTTTCTAGTTTAGTTTACTTCTAGTTAAGAGTTTCGAGTTTTAGCTTAGAGTCTTAGCTTATAGTTTGTCTTAGAGTTCTAGTTTAGTTTAGTAATAGTTAGGAGTTTAGGGTTTTACCTTAGAATTAGAGTTTTAATTAGAGGTCTAGTTTAGTTTTAGTTTTAGTTAAGAGTTTAGAGTTTAGTTTAGAGTTTTAGTTTAGTTTTAGTTAAGAGTTTAGAGTTTTAGCTTAGAGTCTTAGCTTAGAGTTTTTGTTAGAGTTCTAGTTTAGTTTAGTTACAGTTAAGAGTTTGGAGTTTTACCTTAGAGACTTAGCTTAGAGTTTTAGTTTAGTTTAGTTTTTAGTTAATAGTTAGAGTTTTAGCTTAGAGTCTTAGCTTAGAGTTTTTGTTAGAGTTGAAGTTTAGTTTAGTAATAATTAAGAGTTTAGAGTTTTAGCTTAGAGTCTTAGCTTAGAGTTTTTGTTAGAGTTCTAGTTTAGTTTAGATAAAGTTAAGAGTTTGTAGTTTTACCTTAGAGACTTAGCTTAGAGTTTTAGCTAGAGTTTTAGTTTAGTTTAGTTTTAGTTAAGAGTTTAGAGTTTTTTTAGCATAGAGTCTTAGCTTAGAGTTTTTGTTAGAGTTCTAGTTTAGTTTAGTTTTAGTTAAGAGTTTAGAGTTTTAGCTTAGAGTCTTAGCTTATTGTTTTTTGTTGAAGTTCTAGTTTAGTTTTGGTTTTAGTTGAGAGTTTAGAGTTTTTGCTTAGAGTCTTGGCTTAGAGTTTTTGTTAAAGTTGAAGTTTAGTTTAGTAATAGTTAAGAGTTTAGAGTTTTAGCATAGAGTCTTAGCTTAGAGTTTTTGTTAGAGTTCTAGTTTAGTTTTAGATATAGTTAAGAGTTTGGAGTTTTACCTTAGAGACTTAGCTTAGAGTTTTAGTTTAGTTTTAGTTAAGAGTTTAGAGTTTTTTAGCTTAGAGTCTTAGCTTAGAGTTTTTGTTAGAGTTCTAGTTTAGTTTAGTTTTAATTAAGAGTTTAGAGTTTTTAGCTTATAGTCTTAGCTTAGAGTTTTAGTTAGAGCTCTAGTTTAGTTTAGTTTTAGTTAAGAGTTTTAACATAGAGCCTTAGCTTGGAGTTTTAGTTAGAGTTGAAGTTTAGTTTAGTTACAGTTAAGAATTTAGAGTTTTAGCTTAGAATCATAGCTTAGAGTTTTACTTAAAGTTGTAGTTTAGTTAAGTTTTAAAATAAGAGTTTCGAGTTTTGCTTAGAGTCTTACCTTAGAGTTTTTCGTTAGAGTTCTAGTTTAGTTTAGTTTTTAGTTAAGAGTTTAGAGTTTTACCTTAAAGTCTTAGTTAGAGTTTTAGTTAGAGTTCTAGTTTAGTTTAGTATAGTTAAGAATTTAGAGTTTTAGCTTAGAGTCATAGCTTAGAGTTTTGGTTAAAGTTATATTTTAGTAAAGTTATAGTAAAGAGTTTAGAGTTTTACCTTAGAGTCATAGCTTAGAGTTTTAGTTAGAGTTCTGATTCAGTTTAGTTTTAGTTAAGAGTTTAGAGTTTTAGCTTAGAATCTTAGCTTTTAGTTTTGTGTTAGAGTTCTAGTTTAGTTTAGTTATAGTTAAGAGTCTCGAGTTTTTAGCTTAGAGTCTTAGCTTAGAGTTTCTGTTAGTGTTCTAGTTTAGTTTACTTTCTAGTTAAGAGTTTCGAGTTTTAGCTTAGAGTCTTAGCTTATAGTTTGTCTTAGAGTTCTAGTTTAGTTTAGTAATAGTGAGGGAGTTTAGGGTTTTACCTTAGACTTAGAGTTTTAATTAGAGGTCTAGTTTAGTTTAGTTTTAGTTAAGAGTTTAGAGTTTTAGTTTAGTTTTTTTAGTTAAGAGTTTAGAGTTTTAGCTTAGAGTCATAGCTTAGAGTTTTTTGGTTAAAGTTATAGTTTAGTAAAGTTATAGTAAAGAGTTTAGAGTTTTACCTTAGAGTCATAGCTTAGAGTTTTAGTTAGAGTTCTGATTCAGTTTAGTTTTAGTTAAGAGTTTAGAGTTTTAGCTTAGAGTCTTAGCTTTTAGTTTGTGTTAGAGTTCTAGTTTAGTTTAGTTATAGTTAAGAGTCTCGAGTTTTTAGCTTAGAGTCTTAGCTTAGAGTTTCTGTTAGTGTTCTAGTTTAGTTTACTTCTAGTTAAGAGTTTCGAGTTTTAGCTTAGAGTCTTAGCTTATAGTTTGTCTTAGAGTTCTAGTTTAGTTTAGTAATAGTTAGGAGTTTAGGGGTTTACCTTAGACTTAGAGATTTAATTAGAGGTCTAGTTTAGTTTAGTTTTAGTTAAGAGTTTAGAGTTTTAGTTTTAGAGTTTAGTTTAGTTTTAGTTAAGAGTTTAGAGTTTTAGCTTAGAGTCTTAGCTTAGAGTTTTTGTTAGAGTTCTAGTTTAGTTTAGTTACAGTTAAGAGTTTGGAGTTTTACCTTAGAGACTTAGCTTAGAGTTTTTTAGTTTAGTTTAGTTTTACTTAAGAGTTTAGAGTTTTAGCTTAGAGTCTCAGCTCAGAGTTTTGTTAGAGTTTTTTAGTTTAGTTTTAGTTAAGAGTTTAGTGTTTTTAGCTTAGAGTCTTAGTTTAGAGTTTTTGTTGAAGTTCTAGTTTAGTTTAGTTTTAGTTAAGAGTTTTTAGAGTTTTTTTAGCTTAGAGTCTTAGCTTAGTTTTATTTAGAGTTCTAGTTTAGTTTAGTTTTAGTTAAGAGTTTAGAGTTTTACCATAGAGTCTTAGCTTAGAGTTTTAGTTAGAGTTAAAGTTTAGTTTAGTTACAGTTAAGAATTTAGAGTTTTAGCTTAGAGTCATAGCTTAGAGTTTTAGTTAGAGTTCTGATTCAGTTTAGTTTTAGTTAAGAGTTTAGAGTTTTAGCTTAGAGTCTTAGCTTTTAGTTTGTGTTAGAGTTCTAGTTTAGTTTAGTTATAGTTAAGAGTCTCGAGTTTTTAGCTTAGAGTCTTAGCTTAGAGTTTTCTGTTGGTGTTCTAGTTTAGTTTACTTCTAGTTAAGAGTTTCGAGTTTTAGCTTAGAGTCTTAGCTTATAGTTTGTCTTAGAGTTCTAGTTTAGTTTAGTAATAGTTAGGAGTTTTAGGGTTTTACCTTAGACTTAGAGTTTTAATTAGAGGTCTAGTTTAGTTTAGTTTTAGTTAAGAGTTTAGAGTTTTAGTTTAGAGTTTTAGTTTTTAGTTTAGTTAAGAGTTTAGAGTTTTAGCTTAGAGTCTTAGCTTTGAGTTTTTGTTAGAGTTCTAGTTTAGTTTAGTTACAGTTAAGAGTTTGGAGTTTTACCTTAGAGACTTAGCTTAGAGTTTTTAGTTTAGTTTAGTTTTACTTAAGAGTTTAGAGTTTTAGCTTAGAGTCTCAGCTCAGAGTTTTTGTTAGAGTTTTAGTTTAGTTTTAGTTAAGATTTTAGTGTTTTTAGCTTAGAGTCTTAGTTTAGAGTTTTTGTTAAAGTTCTAGTTTAGTTTAGTTTTAGTTTAGACGAGTTTTAATTAGAGTTCTAGTTTAGTTTAGTTTTAGTTAAGAGTTTAGAGTTTTTAGCTTAGAGTCTTAGCTTAGTTTTATTTAGAGTTCTAGTTTAAATTAGTTTTAGTTAAGAGTTTAGAGTTTTACCATAGAGTCTTAGCTTAGAGTTTTAGTTAGAGTTAAAGTTTAGTTTAGTTACAGTTAAGAATTTAGAGTTTTAGCTTAGAGTCATAGCTTAGAGTTTTACTTAAAGTTACAGTTTGGTTAAGTTTTAGTTAAGAGTTTCGAGTTTTAGCTGAGTCTTAGCTTAGAGTTTTTGTTAGAGTCCTAGTTTAGTTTAGTTTAGTTAAGAGTTTAGAGTTTTACCTTAGAGTCTTAGCTTAGGGTTTTCGTTAGAGTTCTAGTTCAGTAGTTTAGTTTTAATTTTAGTTAAGAGTTTGATGTTTTACCTCTGAGTTTCAGTTAGAGTTCTAGTTTATTTTACTTTTAGTTAAGAGTTTGGTGTTTTACCATAGAGTCTTAGCTTAGAGTTTTAGTTAGAGTTCTAGTTTAGTTTAGTTTTACTTAAGAGTTTAGAAATTTAGCTTAGAGTCTTAGCTTAGAGTTTTAGTTAGAGTTAAAGTTTAGTTTAGTTACAGTTAAGAATTTAGAGTTTTAGCTTAGAGTCATAGCTTAGAGTTTTAGTTAGAGTTCTGATTCAATTTAGTTTTAGTTAAGAGTTTAGAGTTTTAGCTTAGAGTCTTAGCTTTTAGTTTGTGTTAGAGTTCTAGTTTAGTTTAGTTATAGTTAAGAGTTTCGAGTTTTTAGCTTAGAGTCTTAGCTTAGAGTTTCTGTTAGTGTTCTAGTTTAGTTTACTTCTAGTTAAGAGTTTCGAGTTTTAGCTTAGAGTCTTAGCTTATAGTTTGTCTTAGAGTTCTAGTTTAGTTTAGTAATAGTTAGGAGTTTAGGGTTTTTACCTTAGACTTAGAGTTTTAATTAGAGGTCTAGTTTAGTTTAGTTTTAGTTAAGAGTTTAGAGTTTTAGTTTAGAGTTTTAGTTTAGTTTTAGTTAAGAGTTTAGAGTTTTAGCTTAGAGTCTTAGCTTAGAGTTTTTGTTAGAGTTCTAGTTTAGTTTAGTTACAGTTAAGAGTTTGGAGTTTTACCTTAGAGACTTAGCTTAGAGTTTTAGTTTAGTTTAGTTTTACTTAAGAGTTTAGAGTTTTAGCTTAGAGTCTCAGCTCAGAGTTTTTGTTAGAGTTTTAGTTTAGTTTTAGTTAAGATTTTAGTGTTTTTAGCTTAGAGTCTTAGTTTAGAGTTTTTGTTAAAGTTCTAGTTTAGTTTAGTTTAGAGTTTTAGCTTACACTTAGAGTTTTAATTAGAGTTCTAGTTTAGTTTAGTTTTAGTTAAGAGTTTAGAGTTTTTAGCTTAGAGTCTTAGCTTAGTTTTATTTAGAGTTCTAGTTTAGTTTAGTTTTAGTTAAGAGTTTAGAGTTTTACCATAGAGTCTTAGCTTAGAGTTTTAGTTAGAGTTAAAGTTTAGTTTAGTTACAGTTAAGAATTTAGAGTTTTACCTTAGAGTCATAGCTTAGAGTTTCACTTAAAGTTACAGTTTGGTTAAGTTTTAGTTAAGAGTTTCGAGTTTTAGCTGAGTCTTAGCTTAGAGTTTTTGTTAGAGTCCTAGTTTAGTTTAGTTTTAGTTAAGAGTTTAGAGTTTTACCTTAGAGTCTTAGCTTAGGGTTTTCGTTAGAGTTCTAGTTTAGTTTAATTTTAGTTAAGAGTTTGATGTTTTTACCTTTGAGTTTCAGTTAGAGTTCTAGTTTATTTACTTTAGTTAAGAGTTTGGTGTTTTACCATAGAGTCTTAGCTTAGAGTTTTAGTTAGAGTTCTAGTTTAGTTAGTTTTAGTTAAGAGTTTAGAAGTTTAGCTTAGAGTCTTAGCCTAGAGTTTTTGTTAGAGTTCTAGTTTATTTTAGTTCTAGTTAAGAGTTTAGAGTTTTTAGCTTAGAGTCTTAGCTTAGAGTTTTTGTTGAAGTTCTAGTTTAGTTTAGTTTTAGTTAATAGTTTAGAGTTTTAGCTTAGAGTCTTAGCTTAGAGTTTTTGTTAGAGTTGAACTTTAGTTTTAGTAATAGTTAAGATTTTAGAGTTTTAGCTTAGAGTCCTAGCTTAGAGTTTTTGTTAGAGTTCTAGTTTAGTTTAGATATAATTAAGTGTTTGGAGTTTTACCCTCGAGACTTAGCTTAGAGTTTTAGTTTAGTTTTTTAGTTTAGTTTTAGTTAAGAGTTTAGAGTTTTTTTAGCTTAGAGTTTTAGCTTAGAGTTTTTGTTAGGGTTCTAGTTTAGTTTAGTTTTAGTTAAGAGTTTAGAGTTTTTTAGCTTAGAGTCTCAGCTTAGAGTCGTAGCTTAGAGTTTTTTGTTAGAGTTCTAGTTTAGTTAAGTTTTAGTTAAAAGTTTAGAGTTTTTAGCTTAGAGTCTTAGCTTAGAGTTTTTGTTGAAGCTCTAGTCTAGTTTAGTTTTAGTTGGGAGTTTTTAGTTTTAGCTTAGAGTCTTAGCTTAGAGTTTTTGTTAGAGTTTTAGTTTAGCTTACTTTTAGTTAAGAGTTTAGAAATTTAGCTTAGAGTCTTAGCCTAGAGTTTTTGTTAGAGTTCTAGTTTATTTTAGTTATAGTTAAGATTTTAGAGTTTTTAGCTTAGAGTCATAGTTTAGAGTTTTTGTTAGAGTTTTAGTTTAGTTTAGTTAAGAGTTTAGAGTTTTATCACAGAGTCATAGCTTAGAGTTTTTTTTGAAGTTGAAGTTTGGTTTAGTCATAGTTAAGAATTTAGAGGTTTTAGCTTAGAGTCTTAGCTTAGAATTTTAATTAGAGTTCTAGTTTAGTATAGGTTTAGTTAAGAGTTTAGAGTTTTATCTTAGAGTCTTAGCTTAGAGTTTTTGTTGAAGTTCTAATTCAGTTTAGTTAAGAGTTTAGAGTTCTACTATAGAGTCTTAGCTTACAGTTTTACTTAGAGTTGAACTTTAGTTTAGTTATAGTTAAGGGTTTAGAGTTTTAGCTTGGAGTCTTAGCTTAGAGTTTTAGTTAGAGTTCTAGCTTGGTTTAGTTTTAGTTAAGAGTTTAGAGTTTTACCTTAAAGTCATAGCTTAGAGTTTAGAGTTCTAGTTTAGTTTTAGTTAAGAGTTTTACCTTAAAGTCTTAGATTAGAGCTTTAGTTAGGGTTGAAGTTTCGTATAGTCTAATTATAGTTAAGAGTTTATAGTTTTAGCTTAGAGTCTTAGCTTAGAGTTTTAGTTAGAGTTATTGTTTAGTTTAGTTTTAGTTAAGAGTTATAGCTTAGAGGTTTAGCCTAGAATCTTAGCTTAGAGATTTAGTTAGAGTTGAAGTTTAGTCTAAACTAGCATAACCATAAAATTCCACAAAATTGCATAGAAATACCATAACCCATAGGTTAGATTAGGTTAGGTTAGAGGTTAGGTTTCTCCACGTTTAAGTTAGGTTAGATTAGGTTAGCTTATCATGAGCGCTCATGATAAGCTAACCTAATCTAACCTAACTTAAACTTGGAGAACCTAATCTTAACTAAAACTAAACCAAGCTAGAACTCTAACTAAAACTCTAAGCTAAGACTCCAAGCTAAAACTCTAAACCCTTAACTATAACTAAACTAAAGTTCAACTCTAAGTAAAAACTGTAAGCTAAGACTCTATAGTAGAACTCTAAACTCTTAACTAAACTGAATTAGAACTTCAACAAAAACTCTAAGCTAAGACTCTAAGATAAAACTCTAAACTCTTAACTAAACCTATACTAAACTAGAACTCTAATTAAAATTCTAAGCTAAGACTCTAAGCTAAAAAACTCTAAATTCTTAACTATGACTAAACTAAACTTCAACTTCAACAAAAACTCTAAGCTATGACTCTATGATAAAACTCTAAACTCTTAACTAAACTAAACTAAAACTCTAACCAAAACTCTAAACTATGACTCTAAGCTAAAAACTCTAAAATCTTAACTATAACTAAAATAAACTAGAACTCTAACAAAAACTCTAGGCTAAGACTCTAAGCTAAATTTCTAAACTCTTAACTAAAAGTAAACTAAACTAAAACTCTAACAAAAACTCTAAGCTAAGACTCTAAGCTAAAACTAAAAACTCCTAACTAAAACTAAACTAGACTAGAGCTTCAAAAAAAAAACTCTAAGCTAAGACTCTAAGCTAAAAACTCTAAACTTTTAACTAAAACTTAACTAAACTAGAACTCTAACAAAAAAACTCTAAGCTACGACTCTAAGCTGAGACTCCAAGCTAAAAAACTCTAAACTCTTAACTAAAACTAAACTCAACTAAAACTCTAAGCTATGACTCTAAGGTAAAACACCAAACTCTTAACTAAAACTAAACTAAACTAGAACCCTAACAAAAACTCTAAGCTAAAACTCTAAGCTAAAAAACTCTAAACTCTTAACTAAAACTAAACTAAACTAAAACTCTAAGCTAAGTCTCGAGGGTAAAACTCCAAACACTTAACTATATCTAAACTAAACTAGAACTCTAACAAAAACTCTAAGCTAGGACTCTAAGCTAAAACTCTAAAATCTTAACTATTACTAAACTAAAGTTCAACTCTAACAAAAACTCTAAGCTAAGACTCTAAGCTAAAACTCTAAACTATTAACTAAAACTAAACTAAACTAGAACTTCAGCAAAAACTCTAAGCTAAGACTCTAAGCTAAAAACTCTAAACTCTTAACTAGAACTAAAATAAACTAGAACTGTAACAAAAACTCTAGGCTAAGACTCATAGCTAAATTTCTAAACTCTTAACTAAAACTAAACTAAACTAGAACTCTAACTAAAACTCTAAGCTAAGACTCTATGGTAAAACACCAAACTCTTAACTAAAAGTAAAATAAACTAGAACTCTAACTGAAACTCAAAGGTAAAACATCAAACTCTTAACTAAAATTAAACTAAACAAGAACTCTAACGAAAACCTAAGCTAAGACTCTAAGGTAAAACTCTAAACTCTTAACTAAAACTAAACTAAACTAGGACTCTAACAAAACTCTAAGCTAAGACTCAGCTAAAACTCGAAACTCTTAACTAAAACTTAACCAAACTGTAACTTTAAGTAAAACTCTAAGCTATGACTCTAAGCTAAAACTCTAAATTCTTAACTGTAACTAAACTAAACTTTAACTCTAACTAAAACTCTAAGCTAAGACTCTATGGTAAAACTCTAAACTCTTAACTAAAACTAAACTAAACTAGAACTCTAAATAAAACTAAGCTAAGACTCTAAGCTAAAAACTCTAAACTCTTAACTAAAACTAAACTAAACTAGAACTCTAATTAAAACTCTAAGTGTAAGCTAAAACTCTAAACTAAAACTAAACTAAACTAGAACTTTAACAAAAACTCTAAACTAAGACTCTAAGCTAAAAACACTAAAATCTTAACTAAAACTAAACTAAAACTCTAACAAAAACTCTGAGCTGAGACTCTAAGCTAAAACTCTAAACTCTTAAGTAAAACTAAACTAAACTAAAACTCTAAGCTAAGTCTCTAAGGTAAAACTCCAAACTCTTAACTGTAACTAAACTAAACTAGAACTCTAACAAAAACTCTAAGCTAAGACTCTAAGCTAAAACTCTAAACTCTTAACTAAAACTAAACTAAAACTCTAAACTAAAACTCTAAACTCTTAACTAAAACTAAACTAAACTAGACCTCTAATTAAAACTCTAAGTCTAAGGTAAAACCCTAAACTCCTAACTATTACTAAACTAAACTAGAACTCTAAGACAAACTATAAGCTAAGACTCTAAGCTAAAACTCGAAACTCTTAACTAGAAGTAAACTAAACTAGAACACTAACAGAAACTCTAAGCTAAGACTCTAAGCTAAAAACTCGAGACTCTTAACTATAACTAAACTAAACTAGAACTCTAACACAAACTAAAAGCTAAGACTCTAAGCTAAAACTCTAAAACTCTTAACTAAAACTAAACTGAATCAGAACTCTAACTAAAACTCTAAGCTATGACTCTAAGCTAAAACTTTAAATTCTTAACTGTAACTAAACTAAACTTTAACTCTAACTAAACTCTAAGCTAAGACTCTATGGTAAAACTCTAAACTCTTAACTAAAACTAAACTAAACTAGAACTCTAAATAAAACTAAGCTAAGACTCTAAGCTAAAAACTCTAAACTCTTAACTAAAACTAAACTAAACTAGAACTTTAACAAAAACTCTAACTAAGACTCTAAGCTAAAAACACTAAACTCTTAACTAAAACTAAATTAAAACTCTAACAAAAACTCTGAGCTGAGACTCTAAGCTAAAACTCTAAACTCTTAAGTAAAACTAAACTAAACTAAAACTCTAAGCTAAGTCTCTAAGGTAAAACTCCAAACTCTTAACTGTAACTAAACTAAACTAGAACTCTAACAAAAACTCTAAGCTAAGACTATAAGCTAAAACTCTAAACTCTTAACTAAAACTAAACTAAAACTCTAAACTTTAACTAAAACTAAACTAAACTAGACCTCTAATTAAAACTCTAAGTCTAAGGTAAAACCCTAAACTCCTAACTATTACTAAACTAAACTAGAACTCTAAGACAAACTATAAGCTAAGACTCTAAGCTAAAACTCGAAACTCTTAACTAGAAGTAGACTAAACTAGAACACTAACAGAAACTCTAAGCTAAGACTCTAAGTTAAAACTCGAGACTCTTAACTATAACTAAACTAAACTAGAACTCTAACACAAACTAAAAGCTAAGACTCTAAGCTAAAACTCTAAACTCTTAACTAAAACTAAACTGAATCAGAACTCTTACTAAAACTCTAAGCTATGACTCTAAGGTAAAACTCTAAACTCTTTACTATAACTTTACTAAACTATAACTTTAACCAAAACTCTAAGCTATGACTCTAAGCTAAAACTCTAAACTCTTAACTAAAACTAAACTAAAACTAAACTAAAACTCTAAACTCTTAACTAAAACTAAACTAAACTAGACCTCTAATTAAAACTCTAAGTCTAAGGTAAAACCCTAAACTCCTAACTATTACTAAACTAAACTAGAACTCTAAGACAAACTATAAGCTAAGACTCTAAGCTAAAACTCGAAACTCTTAACTAGAAGTAAACTAAACTAGAACACTAACAGAAACTCTAAGCTAAGACTCTAAGCTAAAAACTCGAGACTCTTAACTATAACTAAACTAAACTAGAACTCTAACACAAACTAAAAGCTAAGACTCTAAGCTAAAACTCTAAACTCTTAACTAAAACTAAACTGAATCAGATCTCTAACTAAAAACTCAGAGCTATGACTCTAAGGTAAAACTCTAAACTCTTTACTATAACTTTACTAAACTATAACTTTAACCAAAACTCTAAGCTATGACTCTAAGCTAAAACTCTAAATTCTTAACTATAACTAAACTAAACTAGAACTCTAACTAAAACTCTAACTAAGACTTTAAGGTAAAACTCTAAACTCTTAACTAAAACTAAACTAAACTAGAACTCTAACGCAACTCTAAGGTAAGACTCTAAGCCAAAACTCGAAACTCTTATTTAAAACTTAACTAAACTACAACTTTAAGTAAAACTCAAAGCTATGATTCTAAGCTAAAACTCTAAATTCTTAACTGTAACTAAACTAAACTTCAACTCTAACTAAAACTCTAAGCTAAGGCTCTATGTTAAAACTCTAAACTCTTAACTAAAACTAAACTAAACTAGAGCTCTAACTATAACTCTAAGCTAAGACTCTAAGCTAAAAACTCTAAACTCTTAATTAAAACTAAACTAAACTAGAACTCTAACAAAAAACTCTAAGCTAAGACTCTAAGCTAAAAAAACTCTAAACTCTTAACTAAAACTAAACTAAAACTCTAAGCTAAGTCTCTAAGGTAAAACTCCAAACTCTTAACTATATCTAAACTAAATTAGAACTCTAACAAACACTCTAAGCTAAGACTCTATGCTAAAACTCTAAACTCTTAACTATTACTAAACTAAACTTCAACTTTAACAAAAACTCTAAGCCAAGACTCTAAGCAAAACTCTAAACTCTTAACTAAAACCAAACTAAACTAGAACTTCAACAAAAACAATAAGCTAAGACTCTAAGCTAAAACTCTAAACTCTTAACTAAAACTAAAAACTAAACTAGAACTCTAACAAAAACTCTAAGCTAAGACTCTATGCTAAAAACTCTAAACTCTTAACTAAAACTAAACTAAACTAAAACTCTAGCTAAAACTCTAAGCTAAGTCTCTAAGGTAAAACTACAAACTCCTAACTTTATCTAAACTAAACTAGAACTCTAACAAAAACTCTAAGCTAAGACTCTAAGCTAAAACTCTAAACTCTTAATTATTACTAAACTAAACTTCAACTCTAACAAAAACTCTAAGCTAAGACTCTAAGCTAAAACTCTAAACTATTAACTAAAACTAAAATAAACTAGAACCCTAACAAAAACTCAAAGATAAAACGTCAAACTCTTAACTAAAATTAAACTAAAACTAGAACTCTAACTAAAACTCTAAGCTAAGACTCTAAGGTAAAACACCAAACTCTTAACTAAAACTAAACTAAACTAGAACTCTAACAAAAACTCTAAGCTAAGACTCTAAACTCTTAACTAAAACTAAACTAAACTAAAACTCTGAATAAAACTCTAAGCTAAGACTCTAAGCTAAAAACTCTAAACTCTTAACTAAAAACTAAACTAAACTAGAACTCTAACAAAAACTCTAAGCTAAGACTCTAAGCTAAAAAACTCTAAACTTTTAACTAAAACTAAACCAAACTAGAACTCTAACAAAAACTCTAAGCTAGGACTCTAAGCTAAAAACTCTAAACTCTTAACTAAAACTAAACTAAACTGGAACTAACAAAAACTCTAAGCTAGACTCTAAGCTGAAAAACTCTAAACTTTTAACTAAAACTAAACCAAACTAGAACTCTAACAAAAACTCTAAACTCTTAACTTTATCTAAACTAAACTAGAACTCTAACAAAACTCTAAGCTAAGACTCTAAGCTAAAACTCTAAAACTCTTAATTATTACTAAACTAAACTTCAACTCTAACAAAAACTCTAAGCTAAGACTCTAAGCTAAAACTCTAAACTATTAACTAAAACTAAAATAAACTAGAACTCTAACAAAAACTCAAAGATAAAACGTCAAACTCTTAACTAAAATTAAACTAAACTAGAACTCTAACTGAAACTCAAAGGTGAAAAATCAAACTCTTAACTAAAATTAAACTAAACTAGAACTCTAATAAAAAACTCTAAGCTAAGATTCTAAGCTAAAAAACTCTAAACTTTTAACTAAAACTAAACAGAACTAGAACTCTAACAAAACTCTAAACTCTTAACTTTATCTAAACTAAACTAGAACTCTAACAAAAACTCTAAGCTAAGACTCTAAGCTAAAACTCTAAACTCTTAATTATTACTAAACTAAACTTCAACTCTAACGAAAACTCTAAGCTAAGACTCTAAGCTAAAACTCTAAACTATTAACTAAAACTAAAATAAACTAGAACTCTAACAAAAACTCAAAGATAAAACGTCAAACTCTTAACTAAAATTAAAACTAAACTAGAACTCTAACTGAAACTCAAAGGTGAAAAATCAAACTCTTAACTAAAATTAAACTAAACTAGAACTCTAACAAAAACTCTAAGCTAAGATTCTAAGCTAAAAAACTCTAACTCTTAACTAAAACTAAACTAAAACTCTAAGCTAAGTCTCTAAGGTAGAACTCCAAACTGTTAACTTTATCTAAACTAAACTAGAACTCTAACAAAACTCTAAGCTAAGACTCTAAGCTAAAACTCTAAACTCTTAATTAGTACTAAACTAAACTTCAACTCTAACAAAAACTCTAAGCTAAGACTCTAAGCTAAAACTCTAAACTATTAACTAAAACTAAAATAAACTAGAACCCTAACAAAAACTCAAAGATAAAACGTCAAACTCTTAAGTAAAATTAAACTAAACTAGAACTCTAACTAAAACTCTAAGCTAAGACTCTAAGGTAAAACTCTAAACTCTTAATTATTACTAAACTAAACTTCAACTCTAACAAAAACTCTAAGCTAAGACTCTAAGCTAAAACTCTAAACTATTAACTAAAACTAAAATAAAACTAGAACTCTAACAAAAACTCAAAGATAAAACGTCAAACTCTTAACTAAAATTAAACTAAACTAGAACTCTAACTGAAACTCAAAGGTGAAAAATCAAACTCTTAACTAAAATTAAACTAAACTAGAACTCTAACAAAAACTCTAAGCTAAGATTCTAAGCTAAAAAACTCTAAACTCTTAACTAAAACTAAACTAAAACTCTAAGCTAAGTCTCTAAGGTAAAACTCCAAACTCTTAACTTTATCTAAACTAAACTAGAACTCTAACAAAAACTCTAAGCTAAGGCTCTAAGCTAAAACTCTCTAAACTCTTAATTATTACTAAACTAAACTAAACTTCAACTCTAACAAAAACTCTAAGCTAAGACTCTAAGCTAAAACTCTAAACTATTAACTAAAACTAAAATAAAGTAGAACCCTAACAAAAACTCAAAGATAAAACGTCAAACTCTTAACTAAAATTAAACTAACTAGAACTCTAACTAAAACTCTAAGCTAAGACTCTAAGGTAAAACACCAAACTCTTAACTAAAACTAAACTAAACTAGAACTCTAACAAAAACTCTAAGCTAAGACTCTAAACTCTTAACTAAAACTAAACTAAACTAAAACTCTGAATAAAACTCTAAGCTAAGACTTTAAGCTAAAAACTCTAAACTCTTAACTAAAACTAAACTAAACTAGAACTCTAACAAAAACTCTAAGCTAAGACTCTAAGCTAAAAAACTCTAAACTTTTAACTAAAACTAAACCAAACTAGAACTCTAACAAAAACTCTAAGCTAGGACTCTCAGCTAAAAACTCTATACTCTTAACTAAAACTAAACTAAACTGGAACTAACAAAAACTCTAAGCTAAGACTCTAAGCTATAAAACTCTAAACTTTTAACTAAAACTAAACCAAACTAGAACTCAAACAAAAACTCTAAGCTAGGACTCTAAGGTAAAACTTAAAACTCTTACCTATAACTAAGGTGTGGGTGAAAAAGATAAGTACTTCAAGTTGGAAAATGGGTTTAGGAGGGACATAAAGAAAGGAACTTGCTCTGAAATGCCTTTTGAAAAGTATTCTTGCTGTTGGGGTATCCAAAAAGCTCTAAAGTATAGTTGTGGGTGAAAAAGATAAGTACTTCAAGTTGGAAAATGGGTTTAGGAGGGACATTAAGAAAGTAACTTGCTTGTCTTAGTCGATTACGTCATTCTATGCCCATAAATGAATTCCCGTCATGCCCTTCTGATAGGGTTCTACCGATTATGTAATCAATTTCTCAGCAATCCATTTGTCCTAGTTGATTACGTCATTCTATGCCCATAAATGGATTCCCGTCAGGACCTCCTGATAGGGTTCTACCGATTATGTAATCAATTTCTCAGAAATCCAATTGTCTTAGTCGATTACGTCATTCTATGCCCATAAATGAATTCCCGTCATGACCTTCTGATAGGGTTCTACCGATTATGTAATCAATTTCTCAGAAATCCATTTGTCCTAGTTGATTACGTCATTCTATGCCCATAAATGGATTCTCGTCACGAGCTCTTATAGGGTTCTATCGATTATGTAATCAATTTCTCGGGAATTCTCTCCCTTCGATTACGCAATCAATATATCTCTTCCCCACCCTTCTCCTTAGAAACAACAAATTAATTCCCCTTTCTTGAATCAATAATTCCCCTTAGAAACAACAAATTAATTCCCATTTCGTGATATATCAATCAATCTTGACATCACCTGTCAGACATTATTAAACTTCGCCTGGAAACAATTTGATTAATGATTGACAGTACCTGTCAGACATTATTAAACTTTGCTCGGAAACAATTTGATTAATGACTGACAGCACAGGTGTTCCAAATTCCCAATCGTTTTAATTAACCACGTGTTCTCCCTAATGACTCTATGCACATGGCCAAAACAACAACAACAAATACTCTTTCCTAGATCATAACATTCTCCCCTAGCGGGCACTTGGCCAAAAACAACAAATACTCTTTCCTGACATCATAACATTCTTCCCTAGCCGGCACTTGGCCAAAACACCCCTGGAGAAAGAGGTCATTGACCCCATTAACCACGTGTTCTCTCTAGGGACTCTATTTCCATATTTGGTGTACTGATAGGAGATACATTCTTTTGATAACCGAATTTTGTACTGATCGTATCAATAGGGGCATCTCTACTTACGGCCACCTTTTCCATAAAAACCTTATACTCTAATAATGGGTAACTTAAATAACTAATAGCCGTTGTCCAAGGGGCTGTGGGAGATTTTTCAACCTTGGGCATAGTCTTTTGGCATTTGAACTGTTTTTTGAACAATATGGCTGTCTCAAAATTCGGACGCATTTGGGGGGAAAAGGCCGTGGATGGGAAGGGGACTAATTTCCCTCCGATCACTTATGACTTTTAAAAGAGCACTAGAACTTTCGATTTCCAAACGAATGAACTCCTCCCAAAGTTTAAAAGACCACGCCTTCCACAAAAACCTTTTATGTCAACAATGGGCAAATAGCATAACTAGACAACCCACCCCTTAGCTGGGGGTGGTTTTAAACCTGAAGGCAAAATGTCTTTGTGCCTATGGACTATTTTGAACAAAATGACTATTTCAAAATTTTGATAGGGCCTATTTGAGAAAAAGAGTATGTGGGGGGGGGGGGTCTCGTTACTTTCCGGGCACTTTTGACTCTTAAAAAAAGAACTAGAACTTTCGATTTCCAATCAAATCGAGCTTCCTTCAAAGTTTATACGACCATCTCTTCCATAAAAACATCAGGTATTAGCAATGGGCTGCTTGCATAACTTGCAACCATTGCCCTGCGGGCTGTGGGGGATTTCGTCAACCCTGGAGATTAATTAAGACCCTAAACGGATTTTTCCAAAGCTATACCCTATCTAGATTGTTTTCTTTTTTTACACCAGAAAACGAAATATTATATTATTATGAACAGTCTTATTAAGAGAATAATTGTCACCGAAAGATTTTCGGTCCCCTGGTATTACAGTTTATTATTGTAAATTTGTAATTCTTCTGCCCCAATGCATAGCATTTAATGCAAAGCACTTGAGAATCCGAGACTCACTTGACAGCTATCAAAATGGAATGTCTTGTCTAATCTAAAAGCTCACAGTCATTTGATGTGTCAGGAAACAAATGACGTTTTGAAACTAGCCCCACTTATACACAAAGCTTTCAATCTTTGCGGGCCTCTAGTTTCAGTCAGCAGACGATTTATGAAAAATATTACGGGGGCTGGAAGGTCGAAACAAATTTTCCCAAATTAGTGATCTATCTATAGCGTTTCCCACGCCGTGAAATGGTAATATGCCAATTTTCAGAAGAAAAATTATAGTACCGTTTTCGAGAAATAGATAAAGATAGATATCATACGTATATAAAAACCATACGTAAAAAAGTATTGCTCGTTTAATATTAACAGATAGGCTACATGGTTCTGTAATTTTCCACTTAATCAATTTAAACATCAAGATTCTATTTTCACTTTTCCTTGGTATTAACAGGCAATGCTACTAAATTTATAGGGATAAACAAAGCGTCTTTTGAGAATCACCTTTAAAAAGCGGAGGTTGAAAGCTATAATACACAGAAGCAAAGATACACAATCAACAATATTGCAATTACAGCATTCAAGTACTAATTGTTTGCGCGGCATACTTTTTTTAAACTCAACCTATATTTGATTTAAGTCTTACTTTTTACAGTCTATTTTTAGTGAGCTACTACCCCCTATAAGCCAATTTTAATACCCGTAAAAACTTGGACTACCCTGCAACGTTCCCTATAATCAATACACATAAACTCTAAGGATTTCGTTTTCAAAATTCTATTTTATTGGTAGTTTTTAGTACCAAGTTATTTCTCAAGATAAAATTTTGGTTGTTTTAAAAGCAGAAAGCTTTGATCTTAAAAATGTCAATAAAATTTTATGATTTAGTCATGGCAGTCAGTCAATAAGAAATATAAGAGAGACAAAAGCCCAGAACAATACATAGCTGTTACGACGGCAATGACAAACAGCAATGTATGTATGACAATACTAATATATAACAAGTATTTAAAAAATAGTATATTATTAATCATTATAAGCATATAAATACATACATTATTATAAGTTATTATTAAAAGTCATATAATACATTATATTTCAAGTTATTATACAAGTTGTTAAATTGTATTATTAGTTACAAAACTTATCATTATGATTTGGAAAAATATATTACAAATAGTATATATCGGTTTTATTCGTTGATATTCGTCGATAATAGGCGTTCAGGATAGTTCTCCAGAGTGTGACACAGTTTGCCTTTTTGTAAACCTTTTTGTAAATTAATAAATAGATCTTAAAGCGAGTAATGCTTAGATTGAATATGAAAATCAAGCTTAAAACGAAAACAAATATTTTGCTATTACAGTATAAATGAAACTTAAAACGAACAGAATTAAATAACAATCAATGCCAACGAACTACTACTACTACTACTACTACTAACAACTCATCGCAGCACCAAGCCGCCTGAGGCCAACACAGCTACGCACGCTCCTCCTCCACCCCAATCTATTCAAAGCCTCCCTTTTTACACCCGCCCACGAAGTTCCCATTTCCTTTAAATCTTTCTTTATGACGTCCTCCCACCCCAGACGGGGACGACCTGCTTTCCGTTTAGCCCTAGATGGTTGGCCAAAAAGAACAATCTTTGGCAATCTGTCATCCTTCATCCGCACACAACATGCCCTAACCACCTCAACCTTTCTTTCATTATAGACCTAGAAAGCGGTATTGAACCACATTTTTCGTATAGCCTATTGTTTGAAATACGGTCAGTCAGCCGGTACCCAGAACAATCCTTAAGCAATTTCTCTGGAAAACATCTAGCAAATCTTTATCCGCTTTTTCGGAGCGTCCATGCTTCAGAGCCATATTTGACCACTGTCATCACTGTAGCTTCTAAGATTCTAATCTTGGTTTGCAGACTTATCTTCCTATTCTTCCAGACTTTTTTTAACTGTGAAAAAAACCCCCTGAGCCTTGGCTATTCTATTTTTAACATCTTCACTGCTCCCACCATCTTTACTAATAATACTACCAAGGTAAGTGAAGCTGCCCACCTGATCAATCTTTTCATTACCCAACGTCACCTTTTCATCTTCACTTATTCCTAGCCTTAGTGACTTAGTCTTCCTAACATTAATTTTCAAACCATACTAGCACCCTGAACTCGCAAAACCTCTAAAACTTCATTCATTTTGCTCACATTTTCATCTAGGATGCTTAAATCATCAGCATAATCCATGTCTAGGAGACTTTTTCCTCCCCATTTGATTCCGTGGTCTCCCATTGCCTTTCCTGTGCTCCTTAAAACAAAGTCCATCAAAATAATCCATATAAAGGGGGATAGAACACAACCCTGCTTAACTCCTGATTTAATACAAAACCAGCTGCTAACCTCATTTCCTACCTTAACCGCAGCAGTGTTATTCTCGTACATAGCACTAATCACTTTAATGTATTTGTCTGGTATACCATACAAGGATAAAACCTTTACTAAAGCTCCTCTATCAACAGAATCGAACGCTTGCTCATAATCTATAAAACTGAGGACCAAAGGTGTTTGAAAACTTAGGCACTTCTCAATATTAACCTAAGAGTGAAAATTTGGTCAACACATCCTCACCTTTTCTAAAACCGCACTGCTCTTCTCTTAAAACTTTGTCTACAGCATCTCTCAGTCTAAAAGTATCATATTACTAAGCAATTTGCTACCTACAGAGACCAGACTAATGCCTCGATAATTACCACACTCACTTTTATCACCTTTCTTATAAAGTGGCTTAATTAAGGTTTTCCTAAAATCGTTAGGTACTTCCCCTTTTTCAAAAATCATATTCATAATCTTCAATAACTTATTTCTAACCTCAGAGCCACCATATTTAAGAAACTCATTTACTACCCTATCAGCACCTGGAGCCTTATTATTCTTTAATCCTTTTAGTACTGTTGCTAATTCCTCCTAACAAAACAAATCTTCCTTCACATCCAAGGTATCACAAACTTTTTCTTTCCTCTATATTTTTTCCTGCAACTCTATCTCGGTTAAGCAAGTTAATATTAATGTAAATGAATAAATAAATCTTAAAACGAGTGAAACTTAAATTGAATATGTAAATCAAGTTTGAATCGAATAAAAGTAACTACAAACAAGAGTTTGGGTATCGCCTCACTGCAGAAGCCTAAAACCTACTGCGTCATTGGTGCTTTACTGAAAACAATTCTTTCGTTAATTAAGATTTTAGGGAATAAATATCAGCATATGTATATTAAATTGACAATGCACATTTTTTTTCAGTAAACTCATTTGAATTTTTTTTTTTCAGTAAAGTACAAATTATATTCTCGCTTTTAGAAAGCACAGGGTTTTGAACCCTACTCATATTAATTTATGCTCGTTTTTGAGTTTGACTCTAATATTTATTTTAATATTTGTTCGTTTTGGGTTTCATTTATTTATTGATACTGATTTGGGGTAGTTGTATGCTTGGTAGATTATATGATAGTCCGGACGCCAGGTGTTGAAAGTGTGGATCATACCACGACGGAATGGGGCTGCTACGAGAATTAGCCTACCCTCCACCCCCTAAATTGACCATGCGGATTCAAAAATACCAATGGCACTTGCTTGCGAGTGGTGGAAAACTCTGAAACTTGACATTTTATTATATTTTGGTGTTTCATGCAAGAAAATGCATGTTCCACAAAGTTTGAGGTGCAGTTTTCCGCTCAAATAGAAATGCCTAGAAGCCATAGAATGTTTTCATAACAAACCAGCACGATTAGTTAGAAAAAATGGCAGAGTTAAAAAAATGGCAAAACTATATGAGTCTTGAACAGTCTTGGAAAGTATAAACAAAATCAAATTGAATATTAGATATATAATGATATTAATTGTTGAAAGATCCATCAGTTCAAGATTTTTTTTTTTTTTTCACTGTAATTTTATTTTCATTTTCAATGCTGTAAGAACTGGAAAATAATAAATTTGTAATATACGAGTAATTCATTTTCAGTGAAGCACCAATGACGCAGAAGGCTTTAGGTTTTTACAGTTAAAGAAAGGGGCAGTATCCAAATTTTGTTTGTAGTGAAACTATATTTGTCTTGACTAATCATGAAAAGAACTAATAAATTAAACTGAATATTTGATACATAATGATATTAATTGCTAGAAGCTCATCAGTTCAAAATTTTACTGTAATTTTAATATTTATTTTCAATATTAAGTACAAAAGAAAACATTTGTAATATAATTCGTTTTCAGTAAAGCGCCAATGACGCAGTAGGTTTTAGGCTTATGCAGTGAGGCGATACCAAAACTCTTGTTTGTAGTTACTTTTATTCGATTCAAACTTGATTTGCATATTCAATTTAAGTTTCACTCGTTTTAAAGATTTATTTATTCATTTACATTAATATATATTGTATGTTTGTTCGCGTTGATTGTTATTTAATTTCTGTTCGTTATAAGTTTCATTTATACTTTAATAGCAAAATATTTTGTTTTCGTTTTAAGCTTGATTTTCATATTCAATCTAAGCATTACTCGCCTTAAGATCTATTTATTCATTTATATTATTACTTGTTGTATGTTTTTTTGCTATGATTGTTTTTTTTTAATTTCTGTTCGTTTTGGGTTTCATTTATTCTTTAATAGTAATTTCTGATCGTTTTGAGTTTGAATTTTAACAGGTATTTGTATCTCCTGAGCTTAAGTTTAAAATGGCCTTTGCTTTTTCTTTGAAAACTTATTTTTCGGAAAGTTTTTTTTTTTAATTAATTTTTGGTCGTTTTTGATTGCAAAAAGTTTCAAGTTTTTATGGCAGGGGGGGGGGGGGGGGTTGCTTACTGTCTGATTATTCTTACTTTAAAAAACGGATCTAGAACTTTCAGTTTAAATCGAATGAGGCTTTTTTCAAAGTATGTACGATTACCTCTTTGATAAAAACTTTATATATGAACAATAGACAGCTTGCATAACTTGTGGACAGCGATTGACAACAATGAATGGATTGAAAAAACAGCTCCAATAAGGGGGTTTAGACCATTTCACTTGCTGACACAAAGGGATCACGAGTGTTTGGAATTGACCTTAATAGGATTTTTTTTGCCAAAGCAATTTTACATCTATCTCAGAGTATGTATTTTAAACCTTATAATTGGATAATTATAATATATTTCCTATGTGTTCTTCCCATACAAAACGCCTTCCCATAAGTTATAAACCCCCTATAATAAGTTATGCCCCAGGGCATAACTTACAACGCCTACCCCCGGGCCCTGGTGGGCTGTGTCGACACCGGAGTTTTTTGTTATAAGAACTTTGAACTATTTTAACAAAATGTCTATCTCAAAATTTTTATCTGATGCATTTAGGGCTTGGAGGAGGGGGGGGGGCTAGTCACCCTCCAATCTCTTTTGACTCTTAAAAAGTGAACAAGAACTTTCAATTTTCCGTCAAATGAGACCTCTCCAAGGTTCCCTTCGATGAGAAATAATTGGAAGGATTCGGAGAATCCTTAAATTACAACTCTTGCCCTGAGGGCTGTGGGGGAGTTGTCATCCTCAAAGACCTAATTTCCAGAACTTAAAACGACGTTTAATAAAATGGCTGTCTCAAAATTTTGATTGGATGTGTTTGGGGAAAAGTTGGGCGTCGGGGGGGGGGGCTAGTTGCCCACAAATCACTTTTGACTATTGAAAAGGGCACTAGCCCTTTGAATTTCAAATCGAATGAGCCTTTTTTGAAGTTTCTACGACACCGCCTTCTATAAAAACCTTATATGCCCCCAGGGCATAACTTACAACCCTTGTCCTGAGGGCTGTGGGGGATTGCCCTCCTTAAAAATATATTATCTATCTGGAAAATCAACTATGCTGAACGAAATGGCTATCTCAAAATTTTGATTGGATGTGTTTGGGGAAATGATCGGCGTGGGGGGGGGGGGGGGGCAGTTGCCCTCCAATCCCTTTGGACTATTAAAAAGGGCACTATCCCTTTGAATTTACAATCGAATGAGCTTTTTTGAAGTTTCTACGACGAACGCCTTCTATAAAAACCTTATATGCCCCCAGGTCATATATTAAAACCCTTGCTCTGAAGGTTGTGGGGGAGTGTCCTCCTCAAAAACATATTTTCTATCTGGAAATCAACTACGCTGAACAAAATGGCTATCTCAAAATTTTGATTGGATGTGTTTGGGGAAATGATGGGCGTCGAGGGGGGGGGCTAGTTGCACTCCAATCACTTTCGACTATTAAAAAGGGCACTAGCCCTTTAATTTCCAATCGAATGAGCCTGTTTTGAAGTTTCTATGACAACGCCTTCTATAAAAACCTTATATGCCCCCGGGGCATAACTTAAAACCCTTGCCCTGAGGGTTGTGGGGGAGTGTCCTCCTCAAAAATATAGTTTCTATCTGGAAATCAACTACGCTGAACAAAATGGCTATCTCAAAATTTTGATTGGATGTGTTTGGGGAAACGATGGGCGTGGGGGGGGGGGCTAGTTACACTCCAATCACTTTTGACTATTAAAAAGGGCACTAGCCCTTTAATTTAAAATCGAATGAGCCTGTTTTGAAGTTTCTACGACAACGCCTTCTATAAAAACCTTATATGCCCCCAGTACACAACTTAAAACCCTTGCCCTGAGGGTTGTGGGGGAGTATCCTCCTCAAAAATATATTTTCTATCTGGAAAATCAAGTACGCTGAACAAAATGGCTATTTAAAATTTTGATTGGATGTGTTTGGGGGAATGATGTGCGTGGGGGGGGCTAGTTGCCCTCTAATCTTTGTCGACTATTAAAAAGGGCACTATCCCTTTAATTTCCAATCGAATGAGCCTGTTTTGAAGTTTCTACGACAACGCCTTCTATAAAAAACCTTATATGTCCCAGGGCACAACTTAAAACCCTTGCCCTGAGGGTTGTGGGGGAGTATCCTCCTCAAAAATATATTTTCTATCTGGGAATCAACTACGCTGAACAAATGGCTATCTCAAAATTTTGATTGGATGTGTTTGGGGAATGAAGGGCATGGGAGGGGGGCTAGCTGCCCTCCAATCATTTTTGACTATTAAAAAGGGCACTATCCCTTTGAATTTCCAATCGAATGAGCTTTTTTTTGAAGTTTCTACGACAATTTGCCTTCTATAAAAACCTTATATGCCCCCAGGTCATATCTTAAAAACCCTTGCCCTGAAGGTTGTGGGGGAGTGTAATCCTCAAAAACATATTTTCAATCTGTAAATCAACTAAGCTGAGCAAAATTGCTATCTCAAAATTTTGATTGGATGTGTTTGGGGAAATGATCGGCGTGGGAAGGGAGGGGGGCTAGTTACACTCCAATCACTTTTGACTATTAAAAAGGGCACTAGCCCTTTAATTTCCAATCGAATGAGCCTGTTTTGAAGTTTCTACGACAACGCTTTCTATAAAAACCTTATATGCCCCCAGGGCATAACTTAAAACCCTTGCCCTGAGGGTTGGGGGGAGTGTCCTGCTCAAAAATATATTTTCTGTCTGAAAATCAACTACGCTGAACAAAATGGCTATCTCAAAATTTTGATTGGATATGTTTGGGGAAATGATCGGCGTGGGAAGGGAGGGGGGCTAGTTACACTCCAATCACTTTTGACTATTAAAAAGGGCACTAGCCCTTTAATTTTCCAATCGAATGAGCCTGTTTTGAAGTTTCTACGACAACGCCTTCTATAAAAACCTTATATGCCCCAGGGTATAACTTAAAACCCTTGCCCTTAGGTTTGTGGGGGAGTATCTTCCTCAAAAATATATTTTCTATCTGGAAATCAACTACGCTGAACAAAATATTTATCTAAAAATTTTGATTGGATGTGTTTTGGAGAATGATGCTCGTGGGGGGGGGGGGGGCTAGTTGCCCTCCAATCATTTTCGACTATTAAAAAGGGCACTATCCCTTTAATTTCCAATCAAATTAGCCTGTTTTGAACTTTCTACGACAACGCCTTCTATAAAAACCTTATATGCCCCCAGGGCATAACTTAAAACCCTTGCCCTGAGGGTTGTGGGGAGAGTATCCTCCTCAAAAATTTATTTTTTATCTGAAAATCAACTACGCTGAACAAAATGGCTATCTCAAAATTTTGATTGGATGTGTTTGGGGGAATGATGGGCATGGGGGGGGGGCTAGTTGCCCTCCAATCATTTTTGACTATTAAAAAGGGCACTAGCCCTTTCATTTCCAATCGAATGAGCCTGTTTTTGAAGTTTCTACGACAACGCCTTCTATAAAAACCTTATATACCCCCAGGGCATAACTTAAAAAAAAAAAACCCTTGCCCTGAGGATTGTGGGGGAGTGTCATCCTCAAAAATATATTTTCTATCTGGAAATCAACTGCACTGAATAAAATGGCTATCTGAAAATTTTGATTGGATGTGTTTTGGGAAATGATGGGCGTGGGGGGGGGGCTAGTTACACTCCAATCGCTTTCGACTATTAAAAAGGGCACTAGGTCTTTAATTTCCAAACGAATGAGCCTGTTTAGAAGTTTCTACGACAACGCCTTCTATAAAAACCTTATATGCCCCCAGGGCATAACTTAAAACCCTTGCCCTGAGGGTTGTGGGAGAGTATCCTCCTCAATAATATATTTTCTATCTGGAAATCAACTACGCTGAACAAAATGGCTATCTTAAAATTTTGATTGGATGTGTTTGGGGGAATGATGGGCGTGGGGGGGGCTAATTGCCCTCCGATCGTGTTCGACTATTAAAAAGGGCACTAACCCTTTAATTTCCAATCGAATGAGCCTGTTTTGAAGTTTCTACGACAACGCCTTCTATAAAAACCTTATATGTCCCCAGGGCATAACTTAAAAAACCCTTGCCCTGACGACGTTGTGGGGGAGTGTCCTCCTCAAAAATATATTTTCTATCTGGAAATCAACTACGCTGAACAAAACGGCTATCTGAATATTTTGATTGGATGTATTTGGGGAAATGATGGGCGTGGGAGGGGGTGCTAGTTACACTCTAATCACTTTCGACTATTAAAAAGGGCACTAGCTCTTTAATTTCCAATCGAATGAGCCTGTTTTGAAGTTTCTACGACAACGTCTTCTATAAAAACCTTATATGCCCCCAGGGCATAATTTAAAACCCTTGCCCTGACGGTTGTGGGGGAGTGTCCTCCTCAAAAATATATTTTTCTATCTGGAAATCAACTACACTGAACAGAATGACTATCTGAAAATTTTGATTGGATGTATTTGGGGAAATGATAGGCGTGGGGGGGGCTACTTACCCTCCGATCGTGTTCGACTATTAAAAAGGGCACTAACCCTTTATTTTTCCAATCGAATGAGCCTGTTTTGAAGTTTCTACGACAACGGCTTCTATAAAAACCTTATATGCCCCCAGGGTATAATTTAAAACCCTTGCCCTGACGGTTGTGGAGGAGTGTCCTCCTCAAAAATATATTTTCTATCTGGAAATCAACTACGCTGAACAAAATGGCTATCTGAAAATTTTGATTGGATGTATTTGGGAAAATGATGGGCGTGGGGGGGGGCTAGTTACACTCCAATCACTTTCGACTATTAAAAAGGGCACTAGCTCTTTAATTTCCAATCGAATGAGTCTGTTTTCAAGTTTCTACGACAACGCCTTCTATAAAAACCTTATATGCCCCAGGGCATAACTTAAAACCCTTGCCCTGAGGGTTTGTGGGGGAGTATCCTCCTCAAAAATATATTTTTCTATCTGGAAATCAACTACGCTGAACAAAATGGCTATCTCAAAATTGTGATTGGATGTGTTTTGGGGGAATGATGGGTGGGGGGCTAGTTGCCCTCCAATGGGGGGAACTAGTTGCCCTCCAATCCTCTGGGAAAAAAATTTTCGACTATTAAAAAGGGCACTAGAACTCTCGATTTCCAATCGAATGAGGGCTAACGCCCCCCCCTTTGAAGCTTCTCTTTACGATGACCCTTAAAACGAACTTCCATATGAAGTGCCTCTGGGAAAAAATAAAATAAATAATAAATCAGAGGCAAACGCTGTAACGTTGCCTATAGTAAAGACCATACGGCTCCAATGTTTTGTTATTATTATTATTTATTTATTTTTTTTTTTTCCTAGAGGCACTTCATACGGCAGGGGTCGTCGTAAAACTTCAAAGGGGGCTCATTCGATGGGAAATCGAGAGTTCCAGTGCCCTTTTTAATAGTCGAAAATGATTGGAGGGCAAAAATAGCCACCCCCCCCCCCACGCCCCAAACACATTCAATCAAAATTTTGAGATAGCCATTTTGTTCAGCGTAGTTGATTTCCAGATAGAAAATATATTTTTGAGGAGGAAACTCCCCATAACCCTCAGGGCAATGTTTTTAAGTTATACCCTGGGGGCATATAAGGTTTTTATAGAAGGCGGTTGTCGTAGAAACTTCAAAAAAGGCTTAATAGAGATTGGAAATTAAAGGGGGGCTAGTGCCCTTTTTAATAGTCGAAAGTGATTGGGGCTACAAAATGTGTAACTAGCCCCCCTCCCCCCCACGCCCATCATTTCCCCAAGGCACACATCCAAAACTCAAAATTTGATGTGAAATCGATAGCCATTTTGTTCAGCGTAGTTGATTTCCAGATAGAAAATATATTTTTGAGGAGGACACTCCCCCACAACCCTCAGGGCAAGGGTTTTAAGTTATACCCTGGGGGCATGTAATGTTTTTTCAGCGTAGCTGATTTCCAGATAGAAAATATATTTTTGATAGAAGGTGTTGTCGTAGAAACTTCAAAAAAGGCTCATTCGATTGGAAATTCAAAAAGCTAGTGCCCTTTTTAATAGTCGAAAGTGATTGGAGGGCAACTAGCCCCCCCCCCCCCACTATTCCCCCAACACATCCAATCAAAATTTTGAGATAGCCATTTTGTTCAGCGTAGTTGATTTCCATATATAAAATATATTTTTTGAGGAGGAAACTCCCCCAGAACCCTCAGGGCAAGGGTTTTAAGCTATGCCCTGGGGGCATATAAGGTTTTATAGAAGGCGTTGTCGTAGAAACGTCAAAACAGACTCATTCGATTGGAAATTAAAGGGCTAGTGCCCTTTTTAATAGTCGAAAGTGATTGGAGTGCAACTAGACCCCCCCCCCCGCCCATCATTTCCCCAAACACATCCAATCAAAATTTTGAGATAGCCATTTTGTTCAGCGTAGTTGATTTCCAGATAGAAAATATATTTTTGAGGAGGATACTCCCCCACAACCCTCAGGGCAAGGGTTTTAAGTTATGCCCTGGGGGCATATAAGGTTTTTATAGAAGGCGTTGTCATAAAAACTTCAAAACATGCTCATTCGATTGGAAATTAAAGGGCTAGTTCCCTTTTTAATAGTCAAAGGTGATTGGAGTGTAACTAGCCCCCTTCCCCCCCCCCCCCACGCCCATCGTTTCCCCAAACACATCCAATCAAAATTTTCAGATAGCCATTTTGTTCAGCGTAGTTGATTTCCAGATAGAAAATATATTTTTGAGGAGGACACTCCCCCACAACCCTCATGGCAAGGGTTTTAAGTTATGCCCTGGGGCATATAAGGTTTTTATAGAAGGCGTTGTCGTAGAAACTTCAAAACAGGCTCATTCGATTGGAAATTAAAGGGCTAGTGCCCTTTTTAACAGTCGAAAGTGATTGGAGTGCAACTAGCCCCCCCCCCCACGCCCATTATTTCCCCAAACACATCCAATCAAAATTTTGAGATAGCCATTTTGTTCAGCGTAGTTGATTTCCAGATAGAAAATATGTTTTTGAGGAGGACACTCCCCCAGAACCTTCAGGGCAAGGGTTTTAAGATATGCCCTGGGAGCATATAAGGTTTTTTATAGAAGGCGTTGTCGTAGAAACTTCAAAAAAGGCTCATTCGATTGGAAATTCAAAGGGATAGTGCCCTTTTTAATAGTCGAAAGTGATTGGAGGGCAACTAGCCCCCCACCCCCACGCCCATCATTCCCCAAACATATCCAATCAAAATTTTGAGATAGCCATTTTTGTTCAACGTATTTGATTTCCAGATTGAAAATATATTTTTGAGGGGGACACTCCCCCACAACCCTCAGGACAAGGGTTTTAAGTTTGCCCTGGGGGCATATAAGGTTTTTATAGAAGGCGTTGTCATAGAAACTTCAAAACAGGCTCATTCAATTGGAAATTAAAGGGCTATTGCCCTTTTTAACAGTAGAAAGTGATTGGAGGGCAACTAGCCCCCCCACGCCCATCATTTCTCCAAACACATCCAATCAAACTTTTGAGATAGCCATTTTGTTCAGTGTAGCTGATTTCCAGATAGAAAATACGTTTTTTGAGGAGCACACTCCCCCACAACCCTCAGGGCAAGAGTTTTAAGTTATGCCCTGGGGGCATATAAGGTTTTTATAGAAGGCGTTGTCGTAGAAACTTCAAAACAGGCACATTCATTGGAAATTCAAAGTGCTAGTGCCCTTTTTAATAGTCGAAAGTGATTAGAGGGCAACTAGCCCCCCCACGCCCATCATTCCCCCAAACACATCCAATCAAAATTTTGAGATAGCCATTTTGTTCAGCGTAGTTGATTCCCACTTAGAAAATATGTTTTTGAGGAGGACAATCCCCCACAACCCTCAGGGCAAGGGTTTTAAGTTATGCCCTGAGGGCATATAAGGTTTTTATAGTAGGCAGTGTCGTAGAAACTTCAAAAAAGGCTCATTCAATTGAAAATTCCGAGGGCTAGTGCCCTTTGTAATAGTCGAAAGTAATTTGAGGGCAACTAACCCCCCTCTCACGCCCCCTTTTTCCCCAAACACATTCAATCAAAATTTTAAGACAGCCATTTGATTAAACGTAGTTTTAAGTTCTGGAAATTAGGTCTTTGAGGACTACAACTCCCCCAAAGCCCTCAGGGCAAGGGTTGTAATTGAGGGTTCTCCGAATCCTTCATATTATTTCTTATGGAAGGGATACTCGTATAAACTTTAGAGAGGGCTCATTTGATTGAAAATTGAAATCTCAATCCCCTCTCCCTCCTCCACGCCCTAAATGCATCAGATAAAAATTTTGAGATAGACATTTTGTTAAAATAGTTCAAAGTTCTGATAAAAAAAAAAAATCCGGTGTCGACACAGTCCACCAGGGCCCAGGGGTAGGCGTTGTAAGTAATACCCTGGGGCATAACTTATTAAGGGGGGTTTATAACTTATGGGAAGGGGTTTTGTATTGGAATAACACATAGGAAATATATTATAATTATCCAACTATAAGGTTAAAATACATACTCTGAGATAGATGCAAAATTGCTTTGGCACACAAATTCCTATTAAGGTCAATTCCAAACAGTCGTGATCCCTTTGTGTCAGCAAGTGAAATGGTCTAAACCCCCTTATTGGAGCTATTTTTTCAATCCATTCATTGTTGTCAATCGCTGTCCACAAGTTATGCAAGCTGTCTATTGTTCATATATAAGGTTTTTATCAAAGAGGTAATCGTATAGACATTAAAAAATGCCTCATTCGATTTACATTGAAAGTTCTAGATCCGTTTTTTAAAGTCAAGAATAATCGGACAGTAAGCACCCCCCCCCCCCCCCCCATGCCCTAAAAACTTGAAACTTTTTGCAATCAAAAACGAACAAAAATTAATTTAAAAAAACTTTCCGAAAAATAAGTTTTTCAAAGAAAGTAAAGGCCATTTTAAACTTGAGCTCAGGAGATACAAATACCTGTTAAAATTCAAACTCAAAACGACCAGAAATTACTATTAAAGAATAAATGAAACCCAAAACGAACAGAAATTAAATAAACAATCATAGCAAAAAACATACAAAGTAATAATATAAATGAATAAATAGATCTTAAATCGAGTAATGATTATATTGAATATGAAAATCAAGCTTAAAAAGGAAAACAAATATTTTGCTATTAAAGTATAAATGAAACTTAAAACGAACGTTAAATAACAATCAATGCGAACAAACATACAATATATATTAATGTAGATGAATAAATAAATCTTAAAACGAGTGAAACTTAAATTGAATATGCAAATCAAGTTTGAATCGAATAAAAATAACTACAAACAAGAGTTTGGGATATCGTCTCACTGCAGAAGCCTAAAACCTACTGCGTCATTGGCGCTTTACTGAAAAAGAATTATATTACAAATGTTTTCTTTTGTACTTAATATTGAAAATAAATATTAAAATTACAGTAAAATTTTGAACTGATGGGCTTTTAGCAATTAATATCATTTTGCATCAAATATTCAGTTTAATTTATTAGTTCTTTTCAAGATTGGTCAAGACAAATATAGTTTCACTACAAGCAAAATTTGGATACTGCCCCCTTCTTTAACTGTAAAAACCTAAAGCCTTCTGCGTCATTGGTGCTTCACTGAAAACGAATTACTCGTATATTACAAATTTATTATTTTCCAGTTCTTACAGCATTGAAAATAAAAATAAAAATTACAGTGAAAAAAAATCTTGAACTGATGGATCTGTCAACAATTAATATCATTATATATCTAATATTCAATTTGATTTTGTTTATACTTTCCAAGACTGTTCAAGACTCATATAGTTTTGCCATTTTTTTAACTCTGCCATTTTTTGTAACTAATCGTGTTAGTTTGTTATGAAAACATTCTATGGCTTCTAGGCATTTCTATTTGAGCGGAAAACTGCACCTCAAACTTTGTGGAACATGCATTTTCTTGCATCAAACACCAAAATATAATAAAATGTCAAGTTTCGGAGTGTTCCACCACTCGCAAGCAAGTGCCATTGGTATTTTTGAATCCGCATGGTCAATTTAGGGGGTGAAGGGTAGGCTAATTCTCGTAGCAGCCCCATTCCGTCGTGGTATGGTTCACATTTTCAACACCTGGCGTCCGGACTATCATATAATCTACCAAGCATACAACTACCCCAAATCAGTATCAATAAATAAATGAAACCCAAAACGAACAAAAATTAAAATAAATATTAGAGTCAAACTCGAAACGAGCATAAATTAATGTGAGTAGGGTTCAAAACCCCTATGCTTTCTAAAAGCCAGAATATAATTTGTACTTCACTGAAATAATTCAAATGAGTTTACTGAAAAAAAAATGTGCATTGTCAATTTAATATACATATGCTGATATTTATTCCCTAAAATCTTAATTAATTTTTGATTTCTTAAAGTTACAAAAGTGAAAACATTTCAAAGAATTGTTTTCAGTAAAGCGCCAATGACACAGTAGGTTTTAGGCTTCTGCAGTGAGACGATACCCAACCTCTTGTTTGTAGTTATTTTTATTCGATTCAAACTTGATTTGCACATTCAATTTAAGGTTCACTCGTTTTAAGATTTATTTATTCATTTACATTAATATATATTGTATGTTTGTTCGCATTGATTGTTATTTAATTTCTGTTCGTTTTAAGTTTCATTTATACTTTAATAGCAAAATATTTGTTTTCGTTTTAAGCTTGATTTTCATATTCAATCTAATCATTACTCGCTTTAAGATCTATTTATTCATTTATATTATTACTTGTTGTATGTTTTTTGCTATGATTGTTTATTTAATTTCCGTTCGTTTTGGGTTTCATTTATTCTTTAATTGTAATTTCTGGTCGTTTTGAGTTTGAATTTTAACAGGTATTTGTATCTCCTGAGCTTAAGTTTAAAATGGCCTTTACTTTTCTTTGAAAAACTTACTTTTCGGAAAGTTTTTTTTTAATTAATAATAATAAAACATTGGAGCCGTATGGCCTTTACTATAGGCAACGCTACAGCGTTGCCTCCGATATTTTTTGTAGTCTTTTTGATCAACTGCCAAGTGTAGGTGATTTGACTAAAACAGGATTTCGTCTCCTTGCTAATTTAACTGTAATTTAACTGTGGATCTGATGTTGCAAGTGATTCGTTTTTTATGTTGTTTCTTCTTCTGGCCTTTTTCAAACTGAATTTTCTGCTACTAGAATATATCCAACCAAGGGGTCTACTACTCTTAATTGAAAACATTTTTCTCAAACCTTCTGGCCCTAAGTTTACTTCAGGCCTGGTTTTTCAGACCTATCTGCCTATTTCCCAAATATTCTATATGTTAAACCCCTTAACTTAAAGTCATCCAAGGAAGAACAAAGCGAGACACTCTCCAGTCTTCAGCGATAAACAACTTCCAAACATGTTGTCTAACTTGAAGATATGTAGTCGGTCATCAGTACTTGGATGGTTCAACGAATCAGCTGCTATGTTTACCCGACGCCAAAATGTGCTAAGTGAGTGGCATTTCCCACTGCAAAACGGAAGAAGATGTTTGCCCCAAAATGCCCATGAATTACTACAAGTCTTATAAAATGTATGTACCAAAGGTACATACAAGTTGGCCTATAAAATGTGATGACCAGTTCTTTAAGGTCTGCAAGGAAGCAGTATTTTTTAAAAAGAAGTTCAAGATTATAGATGAAATTTACATAAACTACGGGCAGTTATTAATGAAGCTCTCTCGTACAAAGCGCAAGTTGTTCTCGTTATCAAATTATCAGAATCCTGATGGCAGTAAAATAGATAGGAGATTGCTGCTACTTCTTTTAAGAAATATTTTACGATCATGCCCTCTACAACTGTCTAGTCCTTAATAGCATTCCCCGAAATATCCTTCCTTATTTCTATCCTTTGTAATTTAAATAAAGCTGCTAATAGTGTCTAATCTGCCTGATAGTTGTTCTGCATCCTCATGAATAAAATGCAGTCCTTCTCAAAAATGATTGAATACATACGTTGTTTTTTCCTGAAATCTTCAAGATAGCCAAAGTCATCCCAATAAATAAAAAAGGAGATGCGTCATTGGCCTCACATTACAGACCGATTTCTCTTATTCCTATTGTGTTAAAAATCACCGAATTGGGTATTTATAGAAAATTATCTTCTTTTGTATTTAGCACTAATTCTGATTTTGGCAGCACCCTTGCCTCGTGCTATCAATATCTTTCTCTCTCAACCTCACAAGCATGCAGCTGAGTTTGTACACATTTATTTATAGAAAGATCTGGCGTCCTAGGCATCTTGTTAGATTTATCTAAGGCTTTTGACATGTTAATTACATGGTCTTTCTTATACGCTTTCGTCTTATGGTGTGCATTGAGTACCTCATGATTGGTTTCAAGTCTTACCTGCTCGGAAGGTCCAAGACTGCATGGAGGTTTTTCTTCTTAACATCTGCATTACACAAAGGTGTTCCTAAAGGATCCGTACTTGGACCCATATCGTTTTTTATTTAGCTTAATAACCTTTTTGATACGATAGCCCCAGACGTGCATCCAGCCATTTTCGCTGACAACCCTAATTTCTTCATTACTGGTAATGAACGGCACTCAACCACCTTCAAAGGCAGCAAATACTTGACATAGTTTATATGTGATATAAAAAAACGGTATAATACTAAACGGCCAAAAAAATACGGCGGTATATTTTAGCGACCATGTCTAACCCTATTCCTACTTTACGGAAGTGAGACCAAAACCAAGGGCCACAGATATCAAGCCCCTTTGTGTAAATCTTGATTGCTTCCTAATATTTAAAACCAATACTGGATCCCTTGTTCTTAGTCCTGTGATTCCCAGCGTGGGGCACACTCCCCACCGGTGGGGCATGGTAATATTTTAGTGGGTCATGGGCAGGGCGTACACCCTTCGACTGACAATACTCTAGAGCCATAATTTAAAAAAAATCATGAAAGTGGCGTCACATTCCATACATTTAAAGAGCAAAATTGATACATGATAGTATTGTATCGACGTCATGCATTGTATGAAAGCTATTGCATGCAGAAAGAAAAATCAGTCGCATAAAATAAACCTAGAGGACAAACCAAAAAAAGATACCGAGTTAATGGACTTTTGAACTTCCTTCAGGTGAATATGCGTTATATTTTGGGTAACAAAAATTTAAATATCACGGGGGGGGGGGCGTCAAGATTTTAGAAATGCCGAGGTGGGACATGGCGGAAAATGGGTTGGGAAGCACTGTCTTGGGCAATCAGCTATGTTAAATCGCATGAATTCTTATCTCTTCACCTTATATGATGCTTTCCGTGTATTATACCCTTGTGTTTCCATATCAGTCATATATGTTGTGGGGAAACACCAGTCATATTGTTATTGCTCAGTGTGGGGAAAACACCAACAAATCTTTATTGCTTTCTCTTTAGTCTTCTCAGAATAAAGCAGTAAAAGCAACATATTGCCTTCAGAGGCTTTAACCTTCGGCTGACTTCTACATAGATACAGGCCTATTATCTATAGAGCACAAAATTGCGAAGCAAGACCTAAATTTAGCTTATTCTGCAAACCAGGGAACTCTACCACCATAAATCTCTCTTTACCCTATCCTCACACAAGTACTCCTTGTTGCTACGCTATTCTTCAAGAGTTTATCATGCCTAAACGTTCATCGGTGGCCATCCAAAAATCCCCCATGTTTTAGTCGATTTCACTTTTGAATTCTATCCCAACTCAAAGATCTGTATCCTCTTCTTTTAAAACTATTTTATAGAGTCTTCCTAAGTGTGAAAGTCCTCGTCTTTTTGTTTCATGTTCTGTTTCTTTCTGATTATCACTATCAGGGACGTCCCAAGGTGGGGGCGGGGATGGGCAAACCACCCTCCAACTTTTTTAGCATTCGGTAAAATTTTCGCCGAAGGGCAAAAATTTCGGCAGTAATTTTGCAAAATCGGCCGAAATTTAGCAAAATTCTTGATTTCTGTAGAAAATTCGGCATAAATCAGGTAGCGATTCGGTAAAATTTACGAAGATCACCCCCTTAATAAAATGAGCCTCGAAACGCCCTTGATCACTATTATTATCATTACTATCCGTTTTTCAGTGTTTTAGTATATAATTTCCTTTTTCTTTATTGTGTATGTATTGCGTGATTAGTGCATTGTTTATGGTATCAAACAGTTCGTGGTAACGAACTGTAAGTAAGGAGCGACCCGGCTCAATGGTAACCGAAACTCTAGAAAACGGGTTTTTGATACCAATAGATACATCGAAAGAATCAGATTTTAATGCTGATTTCAAATATATAACTTTCATCAAGTTTAGCGCTACCCATCAAAAGTTACGCACCTGAGAAAATTTGGCTGATTTTCAAAAAAAGGGGAAAGACCCCTAAAAGTTATAGAACCTCATTGAAAATCACACCATGATATTCAGCGTATCAGAGAACCCTACTGTAGAGGTTTCAAGCTCCTATCTACAAAAATGTGGAATTTTACATTTTTTGCCAGAAGAAAGATCACGGATGCGTGTTTAGTTGTTTTTTTGTTTGTTTTTTTTTCCCCAGGGGTGATCGTATCGACCCAGTGGTCCTAGAATATCGTGGGAGGGCTCATTGGAACGAAAATTAAAAGTTCTAGTGCCCTTTTAAGTGACCAAAAAAATGGAGGGCAACTAGGCTCCCTCCCACGCTTATTTTTTTCCCAAAGTCACCCGATCAAAATTTTGAGATAGCCATTTTGTTCAGCATGGTCGAAAATATGATAAATATATGTCTTTTAGGATGACTTAATCCCCCCAAGTCCCCAGGGGGAGGGCTAAAAGTTATGAACTTTACCCAATTTTAACATATAGTATTGGTTATTGGGAAGTATACAGAAGTTTTCAGGAGGGTTTTTTTTCTGGTAGTGGGAGAGAAGGGTGGGTCGGGGGTTATGTTGGAGGATCTGTCCATGAAGGAATTTTTCATGGGGGAAGGGAAATTGCCATGAAGGGGGCGCCGGACTTGCCAGCACTATTTATTGGTTATTGGGAAGTATACAGACATTTTCAGGAAGGATTTTTTTCTGGAGGGGGAGGGGGATAGAGGAGGGGGTTACTCTGGAGAATCTTTCCGTGGAGGATGTTTTTTTTGGGGTAAAGGACATTTCTATGAAGGGGGCGCCGGATTTCCAAGCATTATTTAAAAAACGATCAGAAATTAAATAAAAAAAAACAAGTTTTTTCAATTGAAAGTAAGAAGCAACATTAGAACTTAAAACGAACAGAAATTATAACGTATGTGAGGGGGTTCTCCCCCAAGTCAATACCTCGCTCTTTAAGCTACAGTTTTTTTTTTTTTTTAGTGCTTTCAAAAGAGCTATCTATTCTGATTAAACAGCCTTTGTGATTCAGGGGTTTGTGAATCAAAACTTTTTTTTAACTTTTAACGTAAAGAGCGTGGTATTGACTAAGGGGAGAACCCCCTCATATACGTAATAACATATACGTAATAAAAAAAACAATAAAAAAAACAAGCGATACGGCTCAATAGTAATCGAAACTTTTAAAAACTTTTAAAAATTTTGATGTCAATAAATGTATCAAAAGAATGTGTTTATAATACTGATTCTAAATATATAAATTTTATTAAGTTTAGTATTACTCATCAAAGGCTACGAGCCTGAGAAAATTTACCCGATTTTTTAAAGAGGGGGGGGGAAACATCCCTACAAGTGAAAGAATTTTAATGAAAATCACACCGTCAGATTCAGCGTATCAAAAAACCCTATTACATAGGTTTCAAGCTCATATCTGCAAAAATCTGCAACTTTGTATTTTTTTGCCAGAAGAAAAATATACGAATATAGAAGTTAGTTATGTAAGTTAATTTGTAAAGACATCCATTTAGCAAAAGAAAAGTAACATTTTTATGGAAATTTTGTTTACTTATTCAATGACGGTTAGCCAAAATAAAAGCTGCATTAACTAAAAAACGATCAGAAATTAAATTTAAAAAAAACAAGTTTTTTAAACTGAAAGTTAGGAGCGATATTAAAACTTAAAACGAACAGAAATTATTCCGTATATGAAAGGGGCTGTCCCCTCCTTAACGCCTCGCTCTTTACGCTAAAGTTTGACTCTGTCTCACAACTTTATTTTTTAAAACAATAAAAAACTTTAGCGTAAAGAGCGAGGCGTTGAGGAGGGGACAGCCCCTTTCATATACGGAATAATTTCTGTTCGTTTTAAGTTTTAATGTCGCTCCTAACTTTCAGTTTAAAAAAATTGTTTTTTTTTTATTTAATATTGTTATGGTTCCAAAATACCATTGTTTATGATATTGTGTGAACCACAACAAGCCAAGCTTCCTGGTCGAATAACAGTTTCGCGTTTGGAATAATCTTTTGCTATGAATAAAATAATATATTGATTGAATAGTAATGCATAGTAAATATTTCGTTATTCAAAACCCATTTTAACCTCTGAATGCATATTCCTAGGAACCCACTCGTATAACTATTTATGATACATGATAGAAAATAATATTGACTGTGAAATTTTTCGTTCGCTAACGATTAGCCTAAATTTTCTGATTAGCCTAATGAAACATTGAGAGTGCCCCTACACTGACCATATTATTACCAAAAACAATACAAATATTGCCGTTAGCTGTGACAGTAGACGAGAAGTGATTTTTCAAAGTACGCACAAAGTTAAGAGGGAGTGAGGACTTTAATTCGCATCAAATTGTTCTTATATCTTTAAATATTTTCACATAATCTATCTAGTCTGTATCTTATACCCAACTTTTTTTTGTGCATAACAAATATTCCATGATTTATACCCATTTTACCTTCACATGCATACCCCCAGATACCCACTTTTAAGACTACCCAAGAAATCTGACAGGAAAGCATTAACTGTCTATTTTGGCTAACGCAAAACAACTGTGATTTGTCTGACGAGTAGGGGTAAGAGTGGAAACTGGCGTTAGTGTCAATAAAAAAAAAAATCACCCATGCCATCTAGCGTTTGGCAACATTTGGCATTTTTTCAAGCTCGGTAATCGTTTTTCTCTTGCCTTATTACTACCCTAATTTTACCAGTTGCACCTATTAAATTAATTATTCTCATTATTACACTGAGAAAAGTGCCATGTCGCCAAACGCAGGATGGCGTAGATAGTCATTTTATGAGATGGCGTGGGTCTCTTTGGGTCATATTATTACCAAAAACAGTCAGACAGTGCCACTAGTTGTGACGAAAGATTATATATGGTTTCTCTAGGGACATACGCAGGTGACATAGGGCCCTAGGACTGACCCAAATTGTTTCTATGTTTCTCATAGTTTATATTTTGTTTTTTGAGATATGTTTTTCAAAGAATTGTTATGTTTGACAGATATTTCGTTATTAATAGCCCGTTTTACCATTCGAATGAATGTTCCGAAAAACCCAATCATAAAACTAGCCAAGATATATTATAGAAAATAACATTTGTGTTAGATTTATTTTGGCTAACTGCCATGCCAACACATAAAGGAAAATGTTTCCAATCATTTGGGCAAATAGGGGATGGGGTATCAATAAATAAATAAAACCTAAAACGTACAGAAATTACAATGAATAATCAGTTCAAATTTAAAACGGGTAGACAGTACTACAAAAAGGAGTATGGCTGACGTCTCCTGTGCCTTCTAGACACCAAAACGTAATGCACACATTACTGAAAACAATTCCTATCTCCAGCTTTGTGTTTTTTGGCTCTCACAACATAAAAAGAAATAAAAAACATGCAACCAAGCTAACTAAAAAGAATAAATGAATATGCACTGACAGTTTAATATATACTGATATAAATTCTTTGAAAGTCAACAAAAATATCGTATTTACTATGGAAAGGAAAACGTTTAAAATATATTTTGTTGACCAGGTTCCCGGGCTTTGGTAAAATCCTCATTAGATCTGGGGTCCGTCAGGGTGGTGTGTTTTCACCTCATATTTTTAAAGCTTGTTTATTAAATATTCTTAATAAGATACCGTTTTCTTACTCTTCAGGTTGTCAAATGTCTCCTATATTGCATTTGCGGATGATCTTCTGCTTGTTAGCAGGTCAAAGTTTACTTTAATGAAGTCTGTGCTACTTCTATCACGGCTGTATAGGGAAATTGGATTAAGCCTTAACACTGATAAGTGCGAATATTTAGTGCTCAACTCAAAATCTTCAGGAACGCCGCTTGATTGCGGTTTATTTTCTGTAAAATGTGTTGAATCTTTCCGATGGCCTGGGATCAATATTTGCAAATCGGTTATGTTATTCGTTTCCGGGCATTGAGTGATATTAAAGAGAAGCTGAAGCTGGGGTACGGAAAAATTGTCCCGAACAGGGAAGATATAACAGAAAAGCACTAGCTAAACTGTGCTCGAATTTTTGTGACCACGCGGTTTTATTCCCAGCTGGCCTTCACATCCTGCTTCGACCAGAGGATATTAGCGATATTAGAATTATGTATTTCCGATATTGCAAGTTTTTATTGTATCTGCCTCACAGATACAGTAATAGAAAGATTATGCGGTTTTTTGGCGCTCCTGATATTGTAAGTTGTTTTTTCAGACAGAGTAGCCGTCTTCAAGAGAATATTTATGCTACCTTGGGTGTTAACCACCCTCTTATCCGGGTAGCCACAGCGCATTGAGTGTAATATTTATTTATTGTGTTGATGTTAAATGTATTTTTGTGTTTTTTACTCTTTTTTTGTGTTACTCCACTTCATTTCCTGTATTTTGGGTTAAAATAAATTATTATTATTATTACAGTAAAGTGCAAATTACGCTCTGGTCTTTAGAAGGCACGGGGGGGGCATAAGCCCTAGTCATCTTTCTGGCAGTTTCTTCTCATTTTAACTTTGACTTGATTATTTATCCTGATTTATGTGCCTTTCAACTTTTATGTATTTCTTGATAATAGTTTATGGTCGTTTTACGCTTGAAATATTATTTGACTTTATTTATGCTCATCTTTGGTTTAATATAGCTCTTTACTCTTCTTTTGTAAAAAGATTTTGAATATTAGTTTCGGTTCGATTTTAATCGACATATTTTTTCATTGGTTAAGAAAACAATATTTTATACCTTCTTGGTTTTCAAACAATTCGTAGTAACGAATTGTAAGTAAGGAGCAATGATATTTTGCCCGATTTCCAATAAAATACATTTTAAATGTTCTCACTTTTTTTACTTTAATAAATTAAAAATTATTAAGACTTTAAGGAATAAAATCAATATATGTATATTAAACTGACAATGCACATTCATTTTTTTTTTTCAGTAAAGTGCAAATTATAAGTTCTGGTTATATCAGTAAAGTGCAAAAATAAGTTTTGGTCTTGAGAAGGCATGGGGTGGTCAGCCCTACTCATGTTAATTTTTTTTGTTTTTTTGAGTTTGACTCGGTTATTTATCGTAATTTCTGTTCGTTTCGAGTTTTCATTCAGATTCCTTGACTTTTAGGGGGTGTGTCCCCTCTTTTTCGAGCAACAAGCTGGAGGTATCTTGCCTCTTCCAGTCAACCTTTAACCTGCTGTACCTTGCATGAGGCAGAACCACTCAAGTAATTTCAATGTTATTAGTGGCATGAAGTGAAAGTACTTCTTCCCGCTTCTCCCACTATCATTGCTTTAGCTGAAAGGTAGGCATGTTGTACCTTCTTTAAACCAGAATCATGCAGACACTTTCAATCTGTATAAACTATCAATTTATGTAATTGGAGGATTTTAAGCGGGCCCATAGTCACTCCAACACCCCTTGCCCCTCCCAATACCAACCATTTTTTCAAAAAAAGGGGGCAGACCCCCCCCCCCCCTTTTTTGAAACTTTTTTTTTTGAAAAGCAACTCTGAAAAGTCATTAGACAGAAATTTTCTGAACGTATTGAATCAGAATCTTGTTATTATGGTATTTAGTTTAGAAGAGGATACAAAATAGAGTTTTACATTTAAATTAAATATATCTACTCCTCCCCCCTCGAAGGGCATGGACTTTTGATCTTCGAACTTACAGCAATAGAAGTGGAATTTTTAGTAGTATACAGTAGGCTTTCGAAAGTGTTCTGAGCTTCATCCCTTTGCTAGATCCTGATTTAAAACGTTTGTTGAAATGAACCAAATTTAAGAACGACGCTATATAGGTAACTGTAAGAAAAGACCAAAGTGGGCCCAAGGCTCCTCCGACACCCTACCCCTCCACCTCCAAATCTTAGCTGCCTGGTAAGCATGTCCCGACTTATTTAAAACTAATTAATTAAAAAAAAAATTTCTGATGAAAGTAAAGAGCGGAGTTGAAACTTAAAGCAAAAAAATTACTGCTTCACTGTTTATGCAATGTATTTTTGAAAAAAACGGTACCAAATGAACCGTGGTAAAATATTTCCTATTTTTGTAGAATTCTGAAAAAGCCAGCACTTTATTGAAAACACAAGACTGAGGCAAGAAAGCAGGATATTGACCTGCAGAAAATAGTAAACTAATTTAAAAAGCTCTCAATAGTTTATTACCGGCCCTGAAATCATTAAATTTAAGTCTCAGCTAAGCTTAGTTTCCAGTGAATTGCTAGTTTTTTTTTTTCAGAATTAATCAGATTTTCATGTTTCCTGTACCAAGAAGGGAGTTTTCAGGTTACTATCGTCACAACAAAATATCCTAACCGCTACACAACCATACTCTATTTAAAGGTGTCCGTTTTATAGCTTTTGCTGTTCCCAATCATCCGCTAATTTTGGGTTAAAAATTAAATTGGAATAAGATAACATAGACCACGAAGTTTTATCACTACTCGATGCGGCTTCTTTTAATGATTTTTTCAACTATAAATATACAGAAAGCACTTTCATATGATCAAAAGCAGAGATGATTCTAGCCGGGAGCAACGGGGCAGTCTGACTCGGGCGACCGTTCGTATGGGGCGCTGGCTCATAGGGCACCTTCGTTCGAGGAGTGAAAGGGATAAAAGAGGAAACGGGTGGGATGACAAGGGGAAGATCCCCTCCATTAAAAACGTCTATAGGTAACCATACTTTTAAGAAAGTTTTGTGCATTCGTTTCAGAATCCTCCAAGATGTTTAGATAGGAGGGGGTGGCCTAATCTGAGAGCCTTCGAAATGTGATTACAAATTCATGGCGACACAAATAAAAGCACCGTTCTGAGCTTCTAACGCTAAAAGCAATACGTGTGTGGTATTGTAAAGCATTTGAATTTGGGACTTCCATATTTAGTACAGCACGTCTAATTTATTTTTCATTTGTCAACTTAAATATTAATATAGTGATTCGAATAGCGACACAACCATAGTATCAAGTTCAGGCTTAAATATTCCTCTGAATTGTGTGGTTGAAGTGTGCCAGCGTTTATTAGTCAGGACCAAATTTATTTGCTTCATGAAGGAGGTATACAACGTTTCAAATTTCACAGTTCAAGCACTAATCAGAGGGACAAAAAAAGCTCATTATTATCCTGTATCAAGGTTCGATACAACATTGAGTAACTTCTTTACTGGACAAATCGTTTTTTTGCACATACTCAAGAGGGATAAAAAATAGAGGTGGAAAATGAAAAAATAAAACATAACTTTTATAGCTTATATACTGCAAAACATTCGGTTGAACACGTTATTATTAACACCCCATAGTCTTTTGCCCGCTATATACGAACACAAGTCTACAATATGCCTATCCGAACGTGAAAATCATCTTGAAATATAAGATCTATTTATAGTCTAGGAAGTGTGTGAAAAAAGGGCCTAGCCCGAAAAAAAATTGCAAAAGAAATGATTCATTGACTACCCAACCCAAAAAAAATGCGCATATTCCAAATATGTAAGTTTGCTCACCTAGCTGTTTCACAAATATGTTTTTTGAGGTTGAGGTTGATTTTAAAGAGGCAAAATTCGTGCTTCCATATAAAGGCGTGCAAAAAACAAAATTGATGTATAGAACAGGGTAATAGACTACAGTGATTACGAAAATCTCCTTTATTGGAACGTAAAACTAAAATTTAGGTCTTGTGAAGTTGAGGTTGATTTTGAGGAGGCAAAATTCGTGTTTCCACAAAGGCATGCAACAACAAAATCTATGCTTAGAATAGGGTACTAGATCACGATGATTATAAAATTTACCTTTATTTGAACATGAAACTAAAAATAAGGTTTTTTGAGGTTGAGGTTGATTTTCAGGAGGTGAAATTCGTCTTTCTATATAAAGGCGTACAACAACAAAATTGATGTCAAGAATAGGGTACAAAATCACGGTGATTACTAAAATCACCTTTATTTGATAGTATCCTAAAATCAAAACTTTCATTTAACATTCTATCATAGTTAAAGCACGCTGAATCTGAAAGAGATTGGTCTTAAAATATAGAATAACAACTATCAACCATTTCGATGGTTTAATTAACAATTAAAACTTTCTCGACCTTTTCAGTTATATAATATACAAACGTGATAAAAGAAACTAAATATCAATATTCATAGATCTTCTTTATCTTCCAGATCAACTCCAGGAAACTCAGTTGTAACACTGTTAGCACAACTTTTTCTCTTGCAAGGTTCACAGGCCCAGGTGTGTTTCATGCATTTTCTTTGCAAGTGCATTGCAAATTCCGCTTATTGTCCGACTCTCCACATGTACGGTAGGGTAGACTGATATGTCTTGCATCTAAGTGTTGATTTAAGTTTCTACTTGTTTGTCTTTCTTCATTAGACATGTTGATCACTTTAATGTATAATCGTTCATTATTTTTGTTTTTTTTTTCTTTGTTTGTACTCCTCTTGTTCGTTTTTGTAATGCATCGAAAGGGGACAAAAATAAATAATAATTATTATATTTGAAAAACTGCAAGGAGAGTTGGGGCAGCGGAGAGTTCACCAAAAACAGGGCGATATAATCCATTCTTAATTACACAACCGAAATGGGTAGGGTCAAGATTACACTAGGGTGTTCCATGTTTCAATTTGTAAATCATTGGTGGGAGGGAAAACTTTACACTCAACATACAAAGCAGATGCTGTAACTTCCTCGATGAATTTGAAATGACACAACTGACTGAGGGTTGAAATTGAGCCTGGACATTTATACAAAATCATTATTGCTTTTTTTTCCCCAGCTGCTGAAATGTCGTGCTTGGTGGGTCCATAAAAATTTAGTGGATTCGTAAGACTCGTTGTTTTTGATCAGAAGGTGTAATCCCACTGACTTCCCAATGCAACAGACACGAGAAGTTGAATTGCACCAAAGGAAGGTGTGGACATAAAAGATTGTGCTGCATATACGATGTCCAACTTTGAGTTCTATTGTATTTATATTCCGAATTATATTCTCTGAAATTCCAGCTCGAGGCTCAGAGAAAAAGTAGATGGCTTGGCTACCTGTCTGTGCGTGACACTGTACATAAATAACATAACAGTAAGATCACGCCTCAGTGATTTTTGGCTACTAGATTCTCATCGCGTACAAACAGCTCCTCCCATTTAATTTGTCATCAGCGGTCCAGTGAATATTACCCTGGAACGCGTATTTTCGCAGAAACTTTCGCAAAATGCCTTTGAAACCAATTCGAGACTTCGAAACCTATTTGTAATTTCTAAAAACATCTAATAATAACATTGCACTACTAATTATCGATTTTTATATAGGTATCGGAATAAATTAATTTAAAATTAGATTCTTTAAAATTTAGTGTTACAAAGGTGAAGAAGCCAAGTTTCGCGTTTAAGAGAAATCTGACTTGTCTACCCGTGAAAAAATCGAATGTCGCTTATGTTTATACTTGTTTAAATGTTCTCCGGAGCACTTGCATCTCGGTTCGGCTTTGTATAATGGTTGAGATAGGGAATGATCATACTGTATTATATTTATATACAGTGGTACGTGATAACAAAGGAGCATAAGCAGATCTGTGTCGTCTCCAACCAGGACAGTAGGTATAAAAAAAGCAGATCGAGTTGCAGTTAGAACAATGAAAAGATCAGCGTCACCTTCTTCTCGGTATACCTGACACCCAGCATTGGTCAGGTACTCAATGGTCATGGCTATGACTGCTTGCTTGTTCTTGAAGTTACTTAAAAAGACTTCTTTCTTTGTAGAACAGACCATATTCCTGCAAAATTTGAGCTGCGGGTACGATCGTGTCTCTTTCCGTCTCAAATAGGCGATGTCTTTGATTGAAGGTGTTTGGTCGTGTCTGTCGAAAACCACCGACGTCCTTTGCACCCCGTATTTCCGTGGAACGTAGTCAACGTACTTCTGGTAGATACTATCACACGTTGAGTTTTTTTACCAAGGGATTCGCTGAAGCAGTGCCCCACCATCGAGAACTATATACTTGTCGCTAAAATCTTTGACAAAAGTCTTCAGTTTTTGGCTGCTGTTCTGCAAATAGACGCCACATTGCATTGGTGAGGGCAGGCTTATCTGCTAATCGTGGAAGTCCGTTTGCTTCAAAAAGTGACGGAGGCGGTATACACAATTCATACTCAAAGTATGACTCAAAATCATCGTCGCTATTTCCGCTATTTCCAGGCATCAGTTTTGTTGTTGTACGCCATAAATGGAAATACGAATTTCACCTCCTCAAAATCAACTTCAAACTCAAAAAAACTAATTTTTAGTTTTAAGTTCAAATAAAGGTAATTTTCATACTCACCTTGATCTAATACTCTATTCTAGACATCAATTGTGTTGTTGTTCGCCTTTACATGGAAGCACGAAGTTCACCTCCTTAAAATCAACCTCAAAAAGCCAAGTTTTAATTTTACGTTCAAATACAAATGATTTTCACAATCACCTTGATCTATTGATCTATCATACGCTAAAGTTATTTACTGTTTTAAAAAAATAGAGTTGTGAGAAAGAGTCAAATTTTAGCGTAAAGAGCGAGGCGTTGAGGAGGGGACAGCTCCTGTCATATACGGAATAATTTCTGTTCGTTTTAAGTTTTAATGTCGCTCCTTACTTTCAGTTAAAAAAAACTTGTCTTTTTTTTGTTTAATTTTTGATCGTTTTTGAATTAATGCAGGTTTTAATTTTGGCTCACCGTACATGAAAAAATAAAACCAAATTTGCATATTAATTTTACTTTTATTTGGTTAAATGGCTTTCTCGAAAGTTGTTTAAGTTTATTTACGAACGTTTTTATTAGTAATAAATATACGTATCTTACGAATTGACTTACATAACGAACTTCTATATTCATATATTTTTAATACGTATATTAGGGGGTTCGCCCCCTAGTCAATACCTCGCTCTTTACGCTAAAATTCGAATTTTGTTCCAATTCTTTAAAAGTGACCCCTTATTGACAAAGCCGGTAATTAGAATTTCTTATCGTTTTGTTGAAAAAAAATGTTTGTCTGACTCTTAAAAACGTAACAAAAATTATATAAACAAATTTTTTATGCGTTTTTTTTTGTGTTAACCCCCCCCCCCTCCCCCCGAAAACAAATCTTTGAGTACCCCCCCTCCCCCCCCCCCCCGAAAATAAATCCTGGGTACGGCATTGGTATAGATGAATAAACCCCAGAAATATGTCTACATCCTAAAGTCGGGTCAATAACCAGATTTTATTCTAAAAACTTAACCCTCTACACAGTGGCGTCGTTTGGGGGTGGCAAGAGGGGGGGGGGGGGGGGGGGGTAGCTGCCCCCCCCCATAAATTGGAAAAAACGTATTATATAGCCCATTCCCCTTGACTCTCTGGATGTGGAACTTGTTTGCCCCCTCAATAAAAATGCTGGAGCTACGCCCCTGCCTCTGCACACTTTTAAGTGCGCTAGTGGTATTAAGTAGAACCTATTCAAACGTTAACAAGAAATAAAATCTAACTAAATATGAATTTCCTTTTAGTAAAAAAAAAACTCTAATAAATGGATCGGCAGCCTAATTAAGGGGCCTAAATGTTTATTAATATGCTTTCATTAGTTTCATTTAATTGTAGATTCTGCTACCACCTACATTTTTCGAAAAGATGACTACAAGTGGAAACACCTTTTTTGGTATCTCCATTGAAAAATACGTTTTTGGTATTTTCACTGAATAAATGGAAAAAAATTGTTCCCTCCCCAAGATTTCTAAAATATATTTTATCCCCCCCCCCCCCCAACGTCTTTAGAAATTGGCTTTACCGCTCAAAGGCTCGGTTAGCGTTGGCAAACCCTAGGCGAATTGAAATTTTTCAACATGCCTGTACTACCGAGGTTACCCCATATCAGATGTGGCAGGCTCCTTGAGCAGGGGCCCTGCGAATGTCCTTAAAAGCCTATTTATAAAAGATTTTACTCATACCGAGAATTACGTTGCTAACAATAATTGGAGCCAATCATTATTTTTCATATAATTTTCAGTCACTCAGAAAATTCTAGGAAAATCTGAGTGGGTCAAATTAGGACTAGCTTATTCTTAGTTTTAGTAAATCCCAGTTGAGAGTGGGCCTTAAGACATCCATTTGTATCGCAAGGCTAATGCTGAAATACAATCAGGTGCTAGTCTAAAATAGATTTACTTATACAACCTAGTCTTGGTGGTTGAGAAATTAAGGGTAGAGTTATAGCTTCCCCTTGTCTCATGATGGTTCCTTTTCTAGGGCTGACTAGGATTATCTTAGCTTTGATTTTTTTTTTTCACGTCTGACTCATATTCTAATTTATCAGGCTTTGACCTTGTCAAGGCAGTTCCCCAGATTGAAGGTAAATCATTATAAGCTAAACTATAGTCGTCTTTTATAGTCATAGAAACATCTCCAGCTTTACAAGCATTCATCACAGATGAGTGATTTCATTAAATATCTATGGATGCTGGGGCTAGGCCATTTGGGCTGCAAATCAATTTTTGAAAATTTAACTCGTCAAAGACCAAGGTTACCCTACTTTGTAATAAGTCACAGTTCGGGTAGGCACGGGTTTTATCTTGAAAAGAAACCCCCTCCCTCAATTCCTAATGTCACCAAAAAGTCAATGGAAACGCATTCTCTGGAGACAACACTTCTTTTTCAGACAAAAACGATCAGTTGTATTATACTTGACTTTAGAGGAGTTGTACCCCTTGAGAGGGCCTAGAGTTGATACCACCTGACACACTCAGGTTGTGTTGGCACAATCGCTAACACCAGTGCAGATGACAAAGCATGTACGAATTATTAAAGCTCAGCTACACTGATGGACCTGGCAAGTCTCAACACCCCTACTACTAAGCAGCCTATACTCTTTATAAGAGGGAGACTGACAACCTGAATAATTTATATTATGAGATAAGTAGATGGATCCAAATATGAGGGCAACATTTGCAAGCTAGCTAGCTATGGATGATAAGTCTGCATACCAAGATTGGAATATTGGAAGCTACAGTGATGACAGCGTTCAAATACGGTTCTGAAGCATGGGCGCTCCAAAAAGCCGAAAAGATTTGCTAGATGTTTTCCAGAGAAATTGCCTAGGGATTGTTCTGGGTATCCGGCTGACTGACTGTATTTCAAACAGTAGGCTGTACGAAAAGTGTGGTCCAATTCCACTTTCTAGGGCTATAATGAGGTAAAGATTGAGATGGCTAGGGCACGTTCTGCGGATGACAGATTACCGAAGATCTTCGGCCAGTCGTCTAGGGCTGAACAGAAAGCAGGCCGTCTGCGGTTAGGGTGGGAGGATGTTTTAAAAAAGATTTAAGGGAAATAGAACTTCCTGGGATGGTGTAAAGAGGAAGGCTTTGAATACATTGTTATAGAGGAGGAACGTACGTTTGCTGTATTGGCCTCAGGCGGCTTGGTGCTGCAGCGAGTTGTCAGTAGTAGTAGCTAGCTGTGCTGGCTTAGCTTCCTAGTTAAACATTCTTGACTAGCAGAAAGCTGCTAGACTATTACTTGCAAGAAACTAGAACTGCCTAGACGTGGAAAGCATTTACAGGCTGCCAGTCGAAAGTGCCTTTGGCTAGTATTTTTACTGCTGAAATTCAAATCATACGCTCATGACTTAAATAAAACCCCAATTTTAACTTGTTTTATTTTGCAATTAACAACTCTAAGAAATGGTTAGTATTTTAAAAAACCTTATCAAAATGAAGAGTGAGAGCCAATTATTAAGACTAACTTTTTGAGAAAAGTGATCCTTGTTCGGGAACTGTGGTCCATTTTAATAACATCTTGCTCTTTCTGTCATTGTCCATGATAATTCTCACTAGCCTGCCTTATAAGTCGCCTTTGCTTTCCATTAAACAGAAGCAACTGGTTAGGTTTTACAACTAAGGCGTGGCTTGTTGTGAACATTCTTGTAACCTAATCTACTATAGTTAAGCGGCTTTGTACAAGGGGTAGCAGGCTGGAGACTATTCTCAAGAAAATGTGTTTTCAACTTTTACGTAGTTCTTACCAATATTGCAGATAATAAATAGGAACCAAATCGTCCAGCTTTAACAAAAACTAATTTCTAATTTTCAGAGAATTTTGGTAGCTTTCAAACACTTTCTTTGCAGCATCTCAATAAAGTTACTTCCAGATCATGAAGTATGGCAACAGATCTCGAATTTAATGTCTATTATATTGTAGTTAGGTACAGTATAGTATCTAGGTGCATATAGGTATAGTACTTAAGTACTAGGTACAGTATATTAGGTATCTAAACATCCAAGCCAAGCTAGCAAATGTCACTGCATCAATGTTGCTGTGAAAGGCGAATAGGCTTACAAAAGAAAGCTAGGATGAAGCATTAGAACAAGCCTGCAGGTTACCCAACTTTTACCTTGCTGAAAGTGGCACATGCTGTAAAAACATCAAATCCATTGGAGCTGGCTCGAGTCTGTAATTTTAAACAATACTTGAAACAAACTGACCGGATAAGCCAAGTCATGGCAAACCTTAGTTTTGCTTAGATATCAGACAGCAGTTTAATATAGGTTAAATCCAAATTCTTGCAATGTCTTTTAGTAATTATCTGTTAGCTTGTGGAAAACAAATTGTTACCCAACAAAACTTTTGAATACCAATTGTTTGTATGTGTCCATCGGGCAGGAAATCAAAAATGTTATATATTATTACAAATTATTACATTGGAACGCTCAAACACAAAAATAGACTAAAAACAGAATTTCAAACTCTCAAGCACATACAAAGTTAGAATACAAACTTTATAACTACAGAATTGTTGAAAACTATCATTAAATAAAAAAAAACTTGCGAAGTTTTTTACTTTATTTGGCAAAGCAGTTAAATGTGATACTAAAACCACATCAATAATTTTGTTTGTTTAACAAAATGCATTAACTATTTAGCAAAAAATTTTCCATTTAATCACAAAAACAAATTCTTCGCAATTAGTTTTTTTAAGGACAGAAACACTATTAAAATAGAGGCCGAATTAAAATCAAGCATAGTAAAAATATCTAAGTTCATTTACTTTACAATACTTTACAAATTGTAAAATACAGCCCAAATTAATTTTATTCGTAGCCAGTTTACTGCTCACCTCTTGACCTGAAAAAGAAAAAAAAATTAGCTCATGAAGGTAAGAAATAAAACTTTACCTGGAACAGAAGAAAATTCTTAAAGACATATTTGAATAAAACAAATTCACAAAAAACAATATTAGGATATACTTATGAACCTTCTAGGACACGTTCTGCGGATGAAACAGATTGTCACATTGTCAAAGATTGTCCTCGTCGGCCAGCCGTTTAGGGCCAAACGAAGAGCAGGTCATCCCAGAGTAAGGTGGAAGGATGTAGTATAGTATGTGGTATAGTATAGTAGGGTGGAAGGAGAGTATGAGCCTTCTAGGAAAATGGCCTTTGTCCTACCCCAGACCTATTTCAGACTTTGTCCTGATTATATTAAAACACTGAATTGAGAGCTTGAATTTACTGCATTCTTATACAGTTAAGGAAGATGATTTTTTGTTTCTTTATTTCTTGCCCTAGAAAGCTAGATTGAAATACACTTTTTGTACAGCGTACTGTTTAAAACACGGTCAGTCAGCCGGATTCCCAGAACAATCCGTAGGCAATTTTTCTGGAAAACATCTAGTAAAGTTTCATCCGCTTTTTGGAGCGCCCATGCATCAGAGCCATATTTGACCACTGTCATCACTGTACCTTCTAATATGGGTGGAAGGATGTCATAAAAAAAGACTTAAAAGAAATGAGAACTTCCTGGGAGGGTGTAAAGAGGAAGGCTTTGAATAAATTGCGGTGGAGGAGGAACGTGCGTAGTTATATTGGCCTCAGGCGGCTTGGTGCTGCGGTGAGTTGTTAGCAGTAGTAGTAGTAGCTTATTTCTTGCAATCGTATACTCACACTATAAAATATGAAGCACCCTTCTTACTCCATCTCAAGACCTGTATTACGGGAAAGATATCAACAAATTTTCATCAGGACTTTCAATTTTCAAAGATAGAAAAAGAGTGAATTGAACCCTTCATTTCGATCGCCTTTTAAGCATTCTAAGCAGTTATTGATCGTGAAAAGTCTCTAATATTGCAACATTAGGCCTATTCTAAATCAAAACTCATACAGCACATGTTTCGCAAATGGTGATCAATTTCTTCTAAAACTGGTTTATAAGAACATTCTTAATAAAGTATATGGGCTTATACTCAAGGACTTTAGGGACTGGAGGGGTCACAACATCTACCTTATTTATCACTTTTGTTAGTTTTGGGTCTGGCTTCATAATTTACGTTACTTAGTTTTACGTTAGATATATTATTCTTAGAGTTATAATGTAATTATACTTAGAATAAAATTACTTTTAAGAAACAAGTTCATCTTGGCACTCGTATATATTTATTGCTGTTTTTAAGATTGCCTTAGTAGACATATCACGTTCGTTTACATCAGCCACAAAAGCATATGAACTTGTTTCAACAATAGATTGTTTTATGTGGTCAATCATAAGCCACTATGTACATTCAATAGAGACAAGGCATGTGGTATATTTTTTTTGGTCCTGTATATTTGTTGAAATCCTGTTTATTATGGTCATTCCGACTGTAGAGCAACATAAAAATAAATTTTTCTTTTATCTAAAAAAAAACTCGGTAAGCCAAAATAACTTATCCCTCATTTCAGTTTTCCAAATGATCCTCAAAATTATCTTCTTTTCAATGCTATTACGTTGCAAATAAGGGGAAGGCTCATCTGCATGCTCATACGTTTCTGTGCAGCAGGACCAAAGGTCAAATACAGATGCACGAGACCTTGCTCAGGATTTGAACTGGCATTTACACAAAATTTAACTTTCTTTTAAAGGTGGGAATGCATTTTTTCAGAAAACCTTTCAAATCTACTAGTCATGAAGAAGGTAAGGTGTAAAACCCCTTTCAAGAGGCAAATTTTGGTTTTTCATGCTCTGCAGTCTGCCACTTTCCTTCTTGCAAGATTCTAATAAGACAAGTAGAGCAGCTTTTCTGAAACTGGTGGGCTATCCCTTCAATTGAAAACTACTTGCATTTTAAACGGTGTGCTTTGTTTTTAAAACATCGATGACAAAAAAATAAACCACGAATAATGAAGACGACTGGAAAAAAAAAAAATGAAAATAGAATGAATATTTCATGTATAATGAAATTAATCCTTGGAAATCTCAGCAATTCTAGATTTTTTTTTTTCGGTTACAAATTTTAAGAAAAAAAGGTATGCAATATAATTTGTTTTCAGTAAAGCACAAATGACACAATGGGCTTAATAACTGTTACGGTTGGGCGAGGGGAAAGGGGGCAGGGGCTAAACTCCTGCTTGAAGTAATTTTTGTTGGTTAGAAGTTCTTCTTTGAATATTCAATTTCATTTTTACTCGTTTTTAAAATTTACTTATTCATTAGTATCTGTTATCTTTGTGTTGCATATGATCATTTATTTTTATTTCTGCTCGTTTTTGGTTTCATTTATTTTTTAATAGTAATTTCTGGTCATTTTGAGTTTGAATTATTACAGGACTTTGTTTCTGCTGGCCTTAAGTTTAACATGGCTCTTTACTTTTCTTTGAAAAACTTCTTTTCAGAAAAGTGTTCTTTTAAATCAATTTATGGTCGTTCTTGATCGTCAAAACTGATTATTGGTTAATATAAGCAATATTCCTCCAGTTTTCGCGTCTCTAGCTTAACAATCAAAATGTTTGATTTTAATTAATTAGTTGAAATTAGTGTCTTTTGATTTATTTCGACATCCTCCTCAACGTTTCCTGAGAGTTCCAACTAAATGATATTAGACATTCCTGAGATACTGCGGATACGTCCTTTTGACAACTGAGATGCACATATTGTCTATTGATCGAATTCAACATCTCCCTCAATATTTTCTGAAAGTTTCAAGTTAATATACTACACTTTTCCGGCGATTTTTACCCTACACGCACTATTTTAACAAAATGGATGTACAAGTACTTTTTTTATTTAGTTCAACATTTCCTGAAAGTTTCAACTAAATGCCATTACCTGATCCTGACATTTTGCGCCTATTCCCTTTTAACAAGTGGGATGCACATAAATGTATGATGATTTATTTGAACATCCCCCTCACTCTTTTCCGAGAGTTTCAACGTAATACCCTTGGCTATCCCTAATATATTGTAGAGAGCCGTTTTGACAACCTGGATGCATATAGTGTCTTTTGATTTTGTTTAGCATCCCCCTTATCATTCCATAAAAGTTTCAACTTAATCCCCATAGCTATTCTTGAAATCAAAATAGATGGACTCAGATCCGTCCTTTTGAAAACTTGGATACACCTGGAGTATTTTGATTTATCTCAACATTCCCACAATATTAACTGAAATTTATAATTCAATAGCTTTGGCGATTCACGAGATGTTGCAAAATAACGACGTTTTTGACAACCTTAATGCACTATTCTATTTTGAGAAGCAGGAAGCAATTCCCCGATTTTAGTTGTGATAACAGAGGTTGTAGTAGTATGTAGAGTCACAGTCACAATAGCAGTAGCAATACTAAAAATAATAGTAGCAGTCACAAACAGTAGCAGTTGCAGTCACGAGTTATTGCACTTGTAGTCGCAAGCTGCTGCACTTACTATTGCGAGTAGTGGCTGTTGCAAGTAGTGACAGTCGCAAGTAGAGATAGTCACAATTAGCTGCAATTACATTCGAGTTGAATTCACATTCGTAATCACAAGCAGCTGCAGTCACAGCATTAAGTTTTCGTAATCTCAAACAGTTCAAGTAGACATAGTCAGAAGTAATCATGGTTGCAAGTTGTGGCAATTGCAAATACATGTAGTCACAAACAGTATTAGCCACAAATAGTCACAGTTGCTATTACAAGTAACCTTAGTCGCAGCCAAAGTAATCATGTTTGCTAGTTTTTGCAGTCACAAGTATAATTATAGTCCTTAATAGTCAAAGTTACAAGTAGTTGCATTGCAGATACAAATAGTTCCAGCCTGTAGTAATATGTGACGTTGCTTTCTTTTGCGTTTGCTCTTGTTTGTTTGCTTGTCTTACTTTTGTTTATACACTTTATTTATAGGCGCCTGGGTTTAATAAAAGTATAATCTCAAAAACATTACATGGTGTCGGAAGTGGGATCGCCAATTAACCTCACCAAATTAAACAACCTTTAAGTAACCACAGACAAGAAGACAGCCTTCACCATGTATGTTGGACAACCAAGCATCAACTGGAATGCCCTGTGCCTGGCAGATGAATGGAAGAGATTTGAGAAACACGTAAATCTGATGTTTGATGGACCAGTTTCAGGAAAGACAGAAAAACCAATGTATGCATACCAAATAATCTGGACAGGTGACAAGGGACGTAAAATCTTTGAAACACTTACATTTGCGGATCAAGAAAAGAACAAAACTGAACCATACCTTACGAAATTCAGAGAATATGCTGCACCAAAGGCAAACAGCTTTTTTGCTCGATTTGTGTTCCACAGAGAGAAACAATTAGAAAACGAGAGTGTGGAAACTTCATAACAAAACTAAAGAGACTGGTAAAACCATGCGCGTATACTGACCCTGACGAAATGGTGAGGGATCGTATAGTGATTGGCATCAGACACACGAATCAGAGACCGTCTGCTCGTGGAAGGAGACTCTCTTACTCTACAAATTGCCGAGCAGAAGTGCCGTCTCTACGAGATAACCCAGGCACAGTTGCAAACATTTTGAGGAAAGAATTGCTGGTAAAAAAAAGAAATTGACGCTATCCAGGAAAGCAATCGCTACCAACCACCTAAGCAAGATGAAAGACAAAACTGAGAGAAAACCAAGGAAGTATTACTTCTGCGGAGGTGCATACTCTCCAGCCCACGTTTGCCCAGCTAAGGGAAAGACCTGCACCAAGTGCAACAAACTTAACCATTTTTCTCGAGTGTGCAAAAATACAAAAGGCGTTAATATTGTGACAGGTGCTACCAGCACTGGAGTTGATTCTGAACAGGAGGACGAGGTGTTTTTTCATATGGTGGACCAGTCAAAAAGCAGAGATGAGGCATTTATCACCCTGAACCTAAACAATCAGACTCCAGTTGAATTCAAACTGGACACTAGGGCTCAGGTAAATATACTTCCTGCTAAATACTTTGATACCTTAAAGCCACCACCAGAAATCAAACCAACTGCCCAAAAACTAAAAAACTACTGTGAATCAAGAATCCCAGTCAGAGGAACATGTCAGGTCATAGGCAGCGACCAATCCCAAGTACCATCAAAGCTGCTGTTCTATGTAGTCGAAACAGATTCTATTCCTATCCTAGGGTTCAGATCAAATATTGATCTGAATCTAGTTAAACTGGCCCTGAATGTAAACAAACCCAAAGAAACAAATGTCAGCACCACTATTAAACAATTCAAAGATGTATTTGATGGCATTGGAAAACTTAAGGGTGAATACAACTTCCACCTGAAAGAAGGCGCCATTCCGAAAGTTCATTCAGCCAGAAAGGATCCAGCTACCCTTAAAGATAAACTATAACAAAAGCTCAATCTAATGGAACAAGAAGGCATCATTGAAAATGTTACCACGCCCACAGAATGGCTAAATTCAATGGTAGCTGTTGAAAAGAAGGATGGTACTCTGAAAATCTGCATTGACCCCATTGACCCGAACAAGGCAATCATTTTCCCATTCTATCCCATACCTACACTGGAAGACGCAACTACGAAACTCCACGGAGCCAAGTACTTTAGCAAGATGAACGCCAGATCAGGCTATTGGTCACTCATTCCAGCCACAGAAGCTTCCCTTACGACAACCTTCAACATTACCCAAGGTATTGCTTCAAAAAGAATGCTATTTGGGATAATATCAGCCAAAGATGACTTCCAAAGGAAAATAGAAGAAACATTTGAAGGTCTTTGTGGTGATTGTTGATGACCTATTGATCTATGCAGCAACAATTGAAGAGCACAACAAGCGCCTCCTTGCTATCATAGAAAAAGTAAGAATACGTGGTGTCAGGTTTAACAAGGGAAAAATATAAATTCCGTATTTCTAGTGTACCACTTTGGACATATTATCAGCGCTAGCGGATTAAAACCTGACCCCGAAAAATTGAGTGCCATCAACAAAATGACCAGCCTAACCAACAACAAGGACCTAGATACTCTGCTTGGCATGCTTAACTTTTTAGCCAAGTACATACCAAACCTCTCCACAAAGAACAAGGAGCTTCATAGCCTGCCAAAACAGAAGGAGTTCATCTGGGAAGAAAAACACGAAGAATCCCTGAGGGAAATAAAAAATCAGCAGTGTCAAATCTATCTTTCTTTGACCAATCACGCAGCTCCATTGATCTCACAGTTGATGCATCATCCCATGGTCTTGGAGTGTACCAGTCATCTAATGACAATGTCATTGCTTATGCCTCTAGATCCCAGAACAAGACTGAGCAGAAGTACTTGCAACTAGAGAAGGAGTTATATGTACTTGAATTTGGGTGTAAACACTTCCACCATTGTCTCTATGGCAGAAAGGTGAATGCCACAACTGACCACAAGCCCCTACAAAAAGCAACAGCAAGAATTCAATGTATGCTGCTACAGGTCAAACCTTATGACCTGGCACTGGCATTCCAGTTGCCGACACTCTGTCTAGGCTACATTTGCCAGACACCAATGAGAGATTGCATTGGGAGCTCAAAATTATTTTCCATCAGCATTTGAGATTCCTGCCGGTCAGTGATGCAAAGCAGGCAGAAATTACCAAAGAAACATTCAAAGACCCCCAGCTCAGCTAACTAATCAATACCATCAAAATTGGATGACCAAAAACCCGGAAGCTCTGAAACAATGATCTCTTGCCCTACTGGACAATACAACATGATCTGACAGTTGACTGCAGCCTCTTCCTCGCGGGAGAAAGAAACCTTATACCTGAAAAGTTGAGATCAGGAAACCTGAGCCAGTTGCACGCTTCCCACTTGACTTGAGTTAAGTCCCGTCCGGCCTTTGTGGCTGTGTTGGGGCTTCTTCTCTTCTGAGCAAATGATGAATGTGGCGACGGAAGTTCGATCTGTCTGGCGCTAGACAAAGTAGCTGGGGGGTTATGGCCAGGAAATTGTCGGTCCATCTCTTACGAGGTCGGCGTCTGGAGCGCGTGCCGTGAACCCATCCTTCGAATGTGATTTTTGGAAGCTGGTTGGCCGACATTCGCTGGATATGGCCAAAAGAGCGGAGTTGTTCGCTTCTGACCTGGTCCATGATGGTGCGGGGACAACGGAGTAGTTTTCGGAGGTCTTCATTTGAGACTCGGTCAATGTAGGTAATCCCCGCAATGCGTCTAAGGCATATAGTTTCAAAAGCGGAGATTCTTTGCTCATCATCAGCCTTTATTGACCAAGTTTTACTTGAGTATAAAGCTATTGGGATTATGAGAGAGTTGAAGAGTCGCACCTTCAGAGAAGTTGACAGAGTCTTGTTTTTCCAGATTGGAAAGAGGTTCTTGAAGCTGGCGCTTGCCAGGCCGAGTCTTCGTTTGATCGATTTCGAGCAGTCGTTATCAGACGTTAGGAGGCTCCCTAGGTAGAAGAAGGAGTCAACATTTTCTACTGGCTCTCCTTTTATTGTTAGCTGCACGTTTCTTGAAGCAGGGTCTCCAGACACCCGCATAACCTTGGTTTTGGCTGTATTAACGACCATCCCAAAGGCCTCGGTTGCTGACACTAGTTTGTTGGTGTCAGCTTGGAGTAGATGCTCTTGACTATTGAGTTTCTCGATGTCATCTGAGTGTGCCAGTTTATCAATAAGCTTCCCTCCAATCTCTGCACCGTCAACAGTTTCAGCAAATGATAGCGCTGCGTTGAGGAATAGGTTAAAGAGGTGGGGTGACAAGAGGCAACCTTGAAGAACGCCTGCTGATGTCACAAACTCCTCTCTCAATCCCTCAGGCGTCTGGACTTGGCTGACGAAATGTGAATACATGTCTCTTATCAGGATTACTATGTTTTCTGGGGCTCCATAGTGTAGCAGGATGTGCCACAGTCCATCTCACCATATCAAGTCAAAAGCCTGCTTGAAATCCATGAAGAGTAGTAGCAGTTCTTTTGCAAACTCGATATACTTCTCCATCATTTGCCGAGTGGAGAAAATCTGGTCTACGGTAGAGCGGTCTTTTCGAAAGCCTGCTAGATATTCCTCTAAGATATGGTTTGTCAGAGACTTCAGATGGTCAAGGAGTAAATTTTGTAAGAATCTTCGCCGGTTGGCTAGTTAAACTTATTGGTCTGTAGTTGTTACAGTCGCCCTTTTCCCCCTTTTTAAAAAGGGGGACGATGGTGGCTTTTGCCCAACATCTGGGGAAGTGGCCCGTTTCCCAGACACTTGTTATGACTTTGTGACAGATATCAACCAGTTCTTCTGGGCCTGCTTTTAATAGTTCTGACTGAATACCATCCAGGCCTGGGGCTTTATTAATTTTTAGACATTTTATTGCTGAGAGTACTTCATCTCTTAGTGGAGGAGGGCTTGGGTCTACTGGGTACTGCGGTAGTGGGAAAGATAGTAAGATGTTCGGGTCGGGCGTTATTGTGGGGTTCAATTTTTCGCTGAAGTGATTCATCCATCGTTCTCGTCTTCCCTCGGAGTCCGTGATTGGGAGCCCGTGTTTATCTAACAGTGTAGGAGCGGCCGAGGACTTCTTTTTTGACAGTTCACGGACTTTCTTGTACATGAAGCGGCTATTACCTTTTTGAAAGGCTTCTTCACACTCACGACCTTTGTCATTGACGTAGTGTTGTAGAGCATGCCGGATTTTCTTTTCTACTAGGAGCTTCAGCCTCTTGTCCTCGTCCTTGCTTTGTCGATCTACCTTGTTAGCATGGGCGCGCTTCTGCACACATAGATCAATAATTTAGGGGTGATCCATGGTTTATCCGAATGGGTCTGAATTCCCAGGATTTCACTAGCAGTTTCTCTGATGATGGATGCGCCTTCGTCGACCAATCGGTCAATTTCTTCTGCTGTTGGAGCTTCCATGGGTTGGATTCTTGACAACTTGTTTGACAGTGCTGTTCTATACCTGTTCCTTGTTTCTATGTTTTTCAGCAGGTCGACACGAAATCTTGGTAAGCTTTTCTTAGGCTGTTGGGGCTTCCGAATGCGCAAACGGAGCTCAGACATGACTAGAAAATGGTCTGAGTCGAAGTCGCCACCGGCTATGGAGACTGTGTTCAGTACTGAAGACTTCCATTGCTTGCAGACAAGTATGTAATCAATCATATTTGAAGTGCGGCCGTCAAGGGATCTCCAAGTGACTTTCCTACGTTCTCTATGACAGAATATGGTGTTCGTTGTGAAAAGTTCGTTAAAGGGACAAAAGTCGATGAGCATGTCACCCCTGTGGTTCTGCCGCCCATGCCCGAACTTGCCCATGACGTCTTCAAGTCCATCATTTGAGTGTCCGACAACGGCGTTGAAGTCCCCAATCACGAACAGAACATCTTTCTTGGGAGCAGTGTCAACAGTGTGTTGGAGTTGGCTGTTGAATTCTTTGGCTTCTTGGTCACTCTGGGACAAGTCTGGGGTGTAAACTTGGATTATGGTCATGTTGGCAATGGATCCTCTATCACTGTGGAGGGAAGGTGAGTCTCAGATAGTCCAACGATGTCCCAGCAGTAACGAATCATATAGTTTAGGACTAGTTCCCTTTTTCCTGGTTTGGCTAATGTACGTACATTTAGCGTTCCTAGTGAGAGATATGTTTTTAGGGTTAGGATAAATGAAGTCTTCTCTGACTGGAGAGTCGTCAAATCTGATAAATGATCGTCGGCTGCCCCGGACGTGGTAACGAAATCATTTTCATTATCATCATTATCAACAATATCATCCTCGCAATTTGCAATTCTTGGTCTCATACCGTCGGTTACCCCGGACGCGGTAGCACGCGGTTCTTACTTTCTTATTCGCCATTTTCATCGTTTATATTTAAGAGAAGGAGCTTCATGGCTAATTTGTCAGGGTAGCGGTAAGCCACTCCTCTCTACCCTTAGCATAGGTCATTGTCCATGCAGCTGGATCGTCTGCCCTTCACAGTTGTCCCTCTAGGAAGGGATCCTCCCGTTTGGTGGTCTGCGACGCCGAGCAATTTTCCCATTGCTGGGGGAAGGTGTGTAACCGCCGGGATATGTCCACACGCCGGTGGGCCCTGCATGGTGTACATCAGAGGGGCGTTCCTCCTCCTCCATCTGCATTTCAGACCCCCAGGCGAGGGTGTCCCAGTTTTCAATCATGGACCCCCAGGAACTAGGTCCCACCCCCCCCCCTAGGTCCACGCCTTCTATGAAGGTATCCTACATATCTGTAGAACGTTCCCCTATCCGCCACCTGGGGACGCGCTGAGTAGCCTGGGAGAGGCCGCCTACTAAGAATATGCCTCAGTAGGACTTAGATTCCCATTTGGGAATCATAAGGATGCTTCCCACTTGGGCATTGAAAAAACAAAACAACAAGCAAGAATGATTGTCTACTGGCCAGGCCTGAATGCAGACATGAAAGGATGAGCCAAAGATTTTCTGCATGTCAGAAATTCTGAAACAGCAACCAGAAGGAACCCCTCGTACTAAGAAAGATACCCTTGCTAACCTGGAGACACGTTGCTACAGACATCTTCTCCTGGAAAGGTTCAAACTACCTGATCCTTGTTGACTACCACAGCAGGTTCTTTGAAGTGGACAAGCTGAAACATGCAAGGTCTTCTCAAAACTGAAAGCAAACTTTGCTGGACATGTCATACCATTCTCCCTCATGTCAGACAACACTAGTCAGTAAACATCAGCCTCAAGCCCTCACTTCCTACAATAAAATGGCCGGTGGAGAAAACAGTCTAGATGTGCAAGCAAAATATGGAAAAGGCTGGGGAAATGGGAGACGACTCTTATCTAGGACTTCTCAAATACAGAAATACTCCAGTAGATGGATTCGCTACTCTCTCAGTTGTTGATGAGCTGCCAGCTGCAATCCATCATTCCATGTGTGCCTAAGCAACTGGTCAAGAAGGTCATGGCTACCCTTAAGTTCATCCAGCACCACCAAGCAGCACAAGCACAACAGAAGGCATACAATAACCAGCAAATGAAGTTAGTGAGACCACTCCATTCAGGTAACACAGTATGCTATAAAAAAAAAACATCCACATGGTATCTGGGAGAGCGCCTAAGTGGTTAACTTGGCAGCTGCCCCCAGGTCATACTCAATTTCACCCAAAACGGGCACAGCTGTAAGAAGAAATAGGTTGCATGGCAAACCACCTCATAAGTCCTGATCAGGCCCCACACCCAATCAAAGTACTGAACCCCTTGATAATGGAGAACTTGTGAATATCCCAATTCCCTATGATCACAGCAAACGCACCATCCTACAGGCGCCACCTAGTCCCTGCCCAACTGTAACGCAAACAGGCAGGATAGTGAAGGCACCCTCTCGCCTGAATCTATGAGAGTGCTATGACAAGGGCAAGCTAGAAGTGTATATACCAACAGTGTTTTCATGAACAGGTGAAAATGTGAGCCTATTGCCATTTAACCCTGAAGTTTTTATTCTCTACATTGATGCTGATTTTCTCTTCTATGTTTTTTTATGCTTCCTCTTGTATGCATAGTAGGGAAAAGAGGTGCAAGCCAAGCGCCACCTCTTTAAAGGTATTGTGCAAAAATAAACAAGTTTGGGATAAAGAAGATGTAGTAATATGTGATGCTGCTTTCTTTTGCTTATATGCTTTATTTATAGGTGTCTGGGTTTAATAAAAGTATAATCTCCAAAAAATTGCACGGCCACAGTCATAAGTAGATCCGTTTGCAAGTAGTTCTAAGTTATCATAGTTGCAGATACAAATAGTTACAGTCACTAGTAGTGACAGTTGCAGTCACAGTAGCAGTGGCAATAGTTGTCCTGAAAGTGTAAAAATAATTACACTTACCTGTTCTGAAGATAGTGCAAAAATACCCTTTTTAGGACCTGGATGCAGAAGTGGACATAGTCCTGGTGTCAAATAGAGGCAGTCAAAGTCACAAGTAGTCCAAGTGGTCATAGTCACAGTTGCAGTTTCAACCCCAGTAGTAATAGCAGTAGTGTTTCTAAAGGTCTAAAGTTACCACCATTTCTACTCCTCAGAAATTGTATATACACCCTTTTGACAACCTTGATGTACATAGTATCTTTGGATTAAGTTTAACATCCTCCCTGGCATGTTCAAGTGTTGTCCAACATGTCCTGAAATTTTCAAATTAATGGCCTTAGCCATTCTTGAGATATTTCTGAAGCACCATTTTGACAATCAGCAAGCACATAGTTTGTTTTGATTTTGCTCAACATCCCCCTCAACATTCCCTGAAAGTAGTCAAAAGTAAATGTAGTACAAGTTGCAGCCAAGATTACAAGTCATGGCTGTCAAAGTAGTCACAGTTGCAACCAGTCACATTTTCAGCTAAAGTAATAGCAGTAGTAGTGGCCCTGAAAGTTTAAAGTGTATACCTTTCCCTGTTTCTAAGATATAGTAGGTATGTCTTTTTGATAACTTGGATACTAATATTGTTTTTTTGAATTGGCTCAACATGCCCCTCAATATTCACTAAAATTTAACCTCAATACCCTTGGCCTTTTTGGACACATCCAGGAACAAACATTCCTGCCTTTCACAATGATATATCATGTATTCTAAAAATGGACAAGTTGGATCTTTTACACTCCTTACTCCAAGGGCAATGGGGGCATGTCATCCCCAGAGGTATAGCTATTAGAGCTTGTAACAATTTTGAATAAATTCACTTTTTTAGATTGCTATCAGTATTAAATGGGTATCTAAAAAAGGGGGAAGGCTGGCTACCCTACTTTTTTCAACATTCCTCTGAACATACCTTTAAACTTTCAACTAAATACACTTAGCCATTCCTTACCTATTATTGTTGTGCCCTTTTGACTACCCTCTTGCACATAGGATGTTTTGGTTTTGTTTGACATCCCCCACCAGGGGCGTCCTGAGGCCCATTTTATTGGCTGGGGGCGATCTTCGAAATTTTACCGAATTGCTACCTGATTTATGCCGAATTTTCCACAGAAATCAAGAATTTTGCTAAATTTCGGCCAATTTTGCAAAATTGCTGCCAAAATTTTCGCCTTCGGCAAAATTTTACCAGATGCCAAAAAATTCGGGTGGGGGCCCCTCAGAACACCCCTGTCCCACACAAAACTTTCTAAAAGTTTCAACTTAGTACCCTTTGCCTTTTTAGAGACTCAGGATCAAACATGCCCCCTTTTCCTAGTCAGCAACCTTATATATAAACAATAGGCAACTTATATAATATACAGCACTTGATCCAGTGGCTGCCGGGGGTTTTTGTCATCCCTGGAGGCATATTTATTTGAATTTTCAACTATTTTGAACAGAACAGCTATTGCAAAATTTTGATCAGGTGTCTTTGGGGGATGGCAGCAAAATAGAGCATGGGAGGCAGCCCTCCAGCCACTTTTCAACATCCCCCTCATAGTTTAAACTTAACACCCTTAGCAATTCTTGACAAACTGCAAATATGCCTTTTTCACAAATTGGATGTACATAGTATGTATGTATGTATGGATTTCCAAAAAAAAGCCATCAGGCCATAGGAAAAAAAACAAAACATAAACATAACAAAACCAACAAAAAAACACAAATAAATTAAAAAAAAAACAAAAATATATTAAAAAGAAAAAATACTTATATACGAATCTTCACAAAAATATTTATAGAGATACATCTTTCACAATGTATCAGCCCTTCATCAACATACTTAGCCAAATTAAGTTTTGACTTAGTTTAACATGCCCTGCAGCATTTGCCAAAGTTTTACCTTTTCAAACACACCCAGAATAAAATATTCTCTCTTTTGCTAAAAATACATACTACATTTAAAAAAAAGACAAACTGATAAATTACAATCAATGCCATGGGGCTGTGGGGGGGCATTGTGTCCATGGAGGAATAGTTACTAGACCTTTTGACTAATTTGAACAAGATCACTTTTTTCAAAATTTTCACCAGTCTTTAGGGAAGGGGGCATCTAAAAAGGGCAAGGAGGCTGGCAATCAGTCTTTAACATCACCTTCAGCATACCCTGGACTGAAAGCTTTAACTTAATCCACTCAGCTGTTTCTGAGATATTGCTGATATGTCCTTTTGACAACCAACATGCACATAGTGTGTTTTATGTTGTACATCTCTCTCAAACATTGTTTGGGTGTATGTCATCCCTATAGGCATAGTTATTTGACCTTTAGCCATATTATAAAGGCTAAAGGCCTTTATATATATTTAGCCTCATTACAACTTATTTGACCTCACTTTATTATAAAGTAAGCATTCCATTGCTATATTGTTTTCTTTATATATCCTATAGCTATACCTGGGACTATCAGGGAGTGGGGTGCATTGTCAGAGAAGTAACTTTTATATTAAAAAGGAGGATAAAATAAGGAACCTAATGGTAGGCTACTACTACTACTACTAACAACAACTCACCACAGCACCAAGCCGTCTGAGGCCAACACAGCTATGCAAGCTCCTCCTCCACCCCAATCTATTCAAAGCCTCCCTTTTTACACCCGCCCACGAAGTTCCCATTTCCTTTAAATCTTTCTTTATGACGTCCTCTCACCTCAGACAGGGACGACCTGCTTTCCTTTTAGCCATAGATGGTTGGCTGAAAAGAACAATCTTTGGCAATCTGTCATCCTTCATCCGCACAACATGCCCTAGCCACCTCAACCTTTCTTTCATTATTCTCAACCTTTCACAGACGCATATTTTCTGTTGAATCTTCATTGGCTACTTTAGAGTCATCCATGATAGACCTTAAAAACTCTTTCCAGCCTATCCAGTCTAACCTGGCAAGATTAAATGACCGTTTTGAACAGCAGGCTTTGAGCAACCAAATTATTGTCTTGGGGTGAAAGAGGAGACCTCCATTGAAAACACTGAAAGTCAATTCCTGTCACTATGTGCTGGGAAATTTCCTGGCATACCAATTATTCAGTCTGATGTTGTATCAGCCAAAAAGAATTGGCAAACCATCTGCAAAACCCAGACCCATAGTTGCTGAATTTTGCAACTTACGAGTTCGTCAACTGCTTCTCAGACAAAAGAAGGATTTGAAAGGATCAGGGATTCTATTTTCTGAGACACTTACAAAACCACGCTTACAACTTCTTTCATATGCCAAGTCAAAACTTGGCTTACGTAATGTTTGGTCCAGTAAAGGTGATATCCTATATAAAACCCAATCTGGAAGAGTGGTTAAGTTTAATAATCAGAGTGAAATTGATTTATGTGCTGTAAATGCAGATAAATTAAAGTGATGGATTTAGATTTATTTTCTTATAATATATTGCATTGTTTCTGTAGGGATTTACTTGCTGTTCTTAAAATATTCCTCTATTATTCTTTACTGTCCTCACATAATTTAGACTGGTACCATATTACACTTTGTGCCAATAGTTTGGACGATATGTCCCTTCCCACTAATATTTCTTTATGTTTGTTTGTGATTCTGTCACCTTCACGTTGTCTGATTTACATTATATTCTTGTTGTGTCATTATACTTGTAACCCCCATAATATCAACTGGTCACACATTATAGTTTGTGCTAATACTTATAATAATATGTGCCTTCCCACTGATTTTTCTTTATGTTTGTTTATGATCCTTTCACCATCATGTAGCTTGGCTTCTATAATGTTTTTGTCATGTCAGCACATTTGCAGCTCATATAATTTTCACTGGTCCTATATTGCATTTTGGGCAAATATTATGAATCATATATGTTATCCCACTGTTATTTATTTATTTATTTATTTATTTTTTTTATGTTTGTTTGTGATCCTATCACCTTTATTCAGGCTGATTTCTTTCATATTTTTGTCATTTCAGCATAATTGCAGCTCATATAATTTTGACTGGTTCCACATTATACTTGGGGCCAATATTTTGATGAATATGTGCCATGCCACTATTATTACCTTATCTGGGTTAGTGATCCTATCACCTTCCTGTAACCTGAATTCTATCATATTTTTTTCATGTCAGCACACATGCAACTTGCATAATTTTGACTGGTCCCATATTATATTTTTGGTCATTATTTTGAATAATATATGCCATCTCATTGATATTTCTTTATCTTATTTTTTGATGCTATCACCCTTGTGTACCCTGAATTCAATCAAATTTTTGTCATGTCAGTATATATGCAGCTCTCATAATTTTTTACTATCCATAGTATACTCTGGGCTAATATTTGGAATAATATGTGTCATTCCATTGATATTCATTTATATTTGTCTGTGATCCTATCACCTTCAGGTAGGCTGACTACTATTATTTTTTTTTTTTCTCTCTCTTTCTTTCTCATGTCAGTTACAGCTTACATAATTTTCTGGTCCCACATTATAAATTGGGCCAATACTTTGATTCTACTTTCATTTTACTGATATCTCATTATGCTTTTTGTGATCCTCTCACCTTCATGTAGCCTAACTTTTATTATTTTTTTGTCAGCCCAGCACACTTGCAGCTCATGTAATAGCAACTGGTGTCACATTATACTTTGGTCCAATACTTTGGATAATTTGTGCCATCCCACTTATATTTCTATGTGTATATCTATTATTTGTGATAATTATGGGTGATTTCTCTTTTCTTTTGAATTCTTCTATTCTTAATTCGGTTATATTTGATCAACCAATTAGGGCTGGTAAACAAGAGACTCACACGCTTGACCCTCTCCTTGAATCTATGGTTAATTCTAGCTGTAATTATCACACTACCATTGATTATTGTGATAAAATTATACCCTAACTGTCTTTAAATAGTAGCTTTAATGTGTTTTTGTTTGAATGTGCGTGGGATAAGAGATAAATGGGATAGTCTGAAATCGTATTTGTGGTCTGATAATTCTTGCCCTTTTGATGTAATTGGTTTAACAGAAACATGGTTATCTGATGGTGAAAATTTTACAGCCTATGATATGCATGGTTATGTTGCTGTCCATATCCCCAGAATGGTAACAAAGTGCTCAGGAGGTATTTCTTTATTTATAAAGTCTGATATTGAGTTTAGAAGAAGGTCTGACCTTGAATCCTTGTTTACATCAGTAGTGTCAAATAGTAGGACAGTTTATTCTCTTGTTATTGATCTGAAAAGCCAGTTTGCATGTGACACTGTTTGTTTGTTTTATAAGCCCCCTCCTTTTCCAACACATTTGTTCTGTGATTTGCTTGATCAACTTTCTTGTGTGGGGTCTTTCTCTAAAAAACGTATTTGTGTTTTGGGAGATTTTAATTGTAATATGTTAAACATTGGATCAAGTGATGAATGTGACCATCTCTTTGATGTGCTTTCTTCTGCTGGTCTACTTCCTTCAATTTTTTTTCCTTCTCGTGTTGACCCTACTAGAAATTCTGCCACTTTAATAGACAATATTTTCATTTCTCATTCTTCTAATTTGAAGTTTACTTCTGGTCTTGTTTTCACTGATCTTTCTGATCACTTCCCTATTTATGTTTCACTTTTTGTGCCTCAAACTGAGATTGTTGTGGATGAGCAGGGTGAGTTTTCTTTTAGAACTTCCACAGATAAAGAAATTTCTAATTTAATACATAGTCTTCAGAGTAATGATTGGTCTAGTGTTCTTGAAGCTAATGATGTTGATTGTGCAACGAGTTTATTTTTGTGTCGTATGGGAGCTCTGTTGGATAAGCATTTTCCTCTTAGAAAGAGGCCAAGGAATTCCATACCTAAATGTCCATGGATGTCTAGAGGTCTGATCAATGCTACACATATGAAGCGTCTCTGTTTAAGGCTGCATGTAAAAGTAAGACACAGGATGATCTTTTGAAGTATAAACTTTATAAAAATGTGCTTACTTCTTCAGTACGTGCAGCCAAAAAGCTATATTTTCGCGTCGAATTGATGAGTGTAAGGGGAATTGCGAAAGGTTTGGACTGTAGTTAATGAAGCTCTTTCCCGCAAGAAACTCAAACAGTCCCCCCCTTGTCACTACAGGAAAGCTGATGGATCTTTCATGGACAAAAAATTCTTCAGCAAGCGCCTTCAATTCGTATTTCACCTCACTTCCTTCAGTTCCTAATCCACCCTACAGCAGAGTAAGTAGTTTTCCCTTAGCAGAAAAGTCATTTTTCCTTTTCCATGCAGTGATACCGAAATTTCTAACATTATTTCTCAGCTCTCAAGTAGCCGTACAGTTGATGGTTTTGGTTTGAGCTGTAATGTTCTTAAAAAAATTGGTCAATTTGTTTCTAACCCCATCTCACACATAACTAACCTCTCTCTTTCTTCTGGTGTTTTTCTCATTTATTTAAGGTTGCTAATGTTGTACCTTTGTTTAAAAAAGGTGATTCATCTCTAATTTCAAACTATAGACCTATTTCTCTCCTTCCTGTAATTTCTAAGGTTGTTGAAAAAGTAGTGTTTTGTAGACTCTCTTCATTTGTATTTAGTACTAATATGACTGCAGGTAATTCTCTCATAACTAACCATCAGTATGGCTTTCGTCCCAGTTTCTCTACCTTGCATGCACTTTCAGATGCAACAGAGTTTGTGCGTGTTAATCTTGACAAGGGCTTGTGTGTCTTGGGTCTATTTCTTGACTTTTCAAAGGCATTTGATATGGTTGTTCACTCTGTTCTTTTGTCTAAATTATCTTCATTTGGAGTGCATGGAGTCCCACTTGAATGGTTTAGGTCTTACCTCTCAGGGAGATCTCAGTATGTTTTGGTTAATGGTACTTCTTCCTCTTCCTTGCCTATTGTGAAAGGTGTCCCACAGGGCTCTGTGCTTGGACCACTTTGTTTTTAATTTATATTAATGATCTTGTTGATGGTCTTCATCCCCTTGTGCACCCTATACTTTTTTGCTGATGACAGTAACTTCTTCATTGCTGCAGTGGACCTGCCATCTGCCATTTCCCTAGCTCAAGGTCTTCTTGATAAAGTAAAAGATTGGTGCTGGTCAAATGGTATGACTCTCAACAGCCAAAAAAGTGCCATTGTACACTTTAGAACCCCTTATCGTATGAGAGACGCAGGGGAACCAACCATCCTGACTTATGGGAATGATATTATACTGCAAGCTACTATAGTGAAATTTCTTGGTGTGTATCTTGACTGTTTTCTTTCTTTTAAACCCCATATAACTCATACCCGTTCCCTTGTCCTCCGCCAATCTTCAATGTTATACAGGGTTAACTCATTTCTTCCCGCTGATGTTATGCTTTCTCTTTATTATGCTTTATTTTTCCTTACCTTTCTTATTGCTGTTCTGTCTGGGGTAGTACTAATAGATCTCTTCTCTGCTCACTTCAAAGAGCCCAAAATAGGGCAGTGAAGGCTACTTTTCTTCTTCCTCGTTTTTACCCTTCCTCTGATCTTTATAATGATACTGGAATAGCTCCGCTGGATCGTATTGTGGGTAAAAGTTACCTTTATTTAGCACATTCTGCTTTTCTAGGTAGACTCCCACCATCTCTGCAGCAGTTTTTCTTTCTGTCAGGCTCAGGTAGGTACTCTTCTTTTTTATGTAGCTCTTATCGCAGGTTCATTTTACCTAAGCGTTCATCGACAGCAGGTCAGAGGTCTCCTGTTTATCAATCTATTTTACTATGGAACTCCATCCCTCCTGATGTCCCTCTATCTCTTTCTGCAAAGGCACTTTCTCGCTGGGTATTTCCAGTATAGTATTTTCCCCCTTTTTTCTTCATTTTTTGCATTCTATCCACATTTATGTCTTTTTTTTTCATTCAATATATTTCAAATAATTCTCCTATTTTCTCCTATTATTTCTCCTATTTTCATAAATGTCTCTTATCTAATTTTTTTTTTTTTTTTTTTTTTTTTTTAGTGTTTTATAATAGTGTCTTATTTGTTTTGTTGGCCCTGTACAAGCTTAGCTTCTTGGCGTGTTTAAATTTTTAAGTTTGTAATTGTATTGTTTTTTTTTTAGTATTAATAAATTGATTGATTGATTGATTGATTATAGCCCTAGAGAGCAGTATTGAGCCACATTTTTCGTATAGCCTATTGTTTGAAATACAGTCAGCCAGATACCCAGAACAATCCTTAAGCAATTTCTCTGGAAAACATCTAGCAAATCTTCATCTGCTTTTTGGAGCGTCCATGCTTCAGAGCCATATTTGACCACTGTCATCACTGTAGCTTCTAATATTCTAATCTTGGTTTGCAGACTTATCTTCCTATTCTTCCAGACTTTTTTTAACTGTGAAAAAACACCCTGAGCCTTGGCTATTCTATATGTAACATCTTCACTGCTCCCACCATCTTTACTAATAATACTACCAAGGTAAGTGAAGCTGCCCACCTGATCAATCTTTTCATTACCCAATGTCACCTTTTCATCTTCACTTATTCCTAGCCTTAGTGACTTAGTCTTCCTAACATTAAGTTTCAAACCAATTCTAGCACCCTGAACTTGCAAAACCTCTAAAACTTCATTCATTTTGCTCACACTTTCATCTAGGATGCTTAAATCATCAGCATAATCCAAATCCAGGAGACTTTTTCCTCCCCATTTGATTCTGTGGTCTCCCATTGCCTTTCCTGTGCTCCTTAAAGCAAAGTCCATCAAAATAATCCATACAAAGGGGGATAGAACACAACCCTGCTTAACTCCTGATTTAATACAAAACCAGCTGCTAACCTCATTTCCTACCTTAACTGCAGCAGTGTTATTCTTGTACATAGCACTAATCACTTTAATGTATTTGACTGGTATACCATACAAGGATAAAACCTTTGCTAAAGCTCTTCTATCAACAGAATCAAACGCTAGCTCATAACCTATAAAAATGAGGACCAAAGGTGTTTGAAAACTCAGGCACTTCTCAATTATTAGCCTAAGAGTGAAAATTTGGTCAACACATCCTCTACTTTTTCTAAAATCGCACTGCTCTTCTCTTAAAACTTTGTCAATAGCATCTCACAGTCTAAAAAGTATCATATTACTAAGTAATTTACTACCTACAGAGACCAGACTTATGCCTCAATAATTACCACACTCACTTTTATCACCTTTCTTATAAAGTGGCTTAATTAAGGTTTTCCTAAAATCGTTATGTACTTCCCCTTTTTTAAAAATCATATTCATAATCTTCAGTAACTTATTTCTAACCTCAGAGCCACCATATTTTAGAAACTCATTTACCACCCTATCAGCACCTGGAGCCTTATTATTCTTTAATCCTTTAGTACTGTTGCTAATTCCTCCTCACAAAACAAATCTTCCTTTACATTCAAGGTATCACAAACTTTTTCATTTTCCTCTATATTTTTCCCTGCAACTCTATCCCAGTTAAGCAAATTCTCAAAATGTTTGGCCCATTTCTCTTTAGTTCTTTCCTTATTGCTAATTGCAAACCCATTCCTATCATTAACTGGGCCAAGTCCAGATTGACTAATCCCTCTCAATTTGTTAACAAGCCAGTACAATATTTTACTATTATGCCATATAGCTGCATCTTCCAGATCCTTGGCAATTTTATCCATGGCCTCCACTTTGCACCTCCTTTAGTTCATAATTTAATGCTTTCTCCACTTTCTTTATATTTCTTTTATTTTCATACAATCTATCACTCAGATAATTCTTGTACAAGTCCTTTCTCCTTTCTATTAAACATAAAGCTTTTTAACTAATATTTTTAGTTGCAGTTCTAGCTTTCTTCCCTAATAAACCTTCAGCAACTTCACAAATTATTTTTCTAAAATTATTCCAATCATCTTCCACATTATCAAATTTTAAACTCTCAAATTTAGTATTCAACTGTTCCTGGAACGTTTCTCTCAAATTCTCATCCTGGAGTCTACCAACATCATAACTTCCCGGGAGGTAGTTACCCTTCCAATATTTCAGTTTCAAATTAACCCTTGACACTACTAGATGGTGATCTTTACTTTTAACATCAATAACAGCACTCCTATATACCCTAGTATCTTGTATTGATCCTGCCAGTCTTCAGTTTACTATAACATAATCAATAAGGTCTGCTGTCTTACCATCACATGAATACCATGTTAACTTATGAGCCATGTTACAACCAAACCCCATATTGGTTATAACTAGACTGTTATACCTACAAAATTGCAAAAGTCTGTATCCATTACTGTTTTCTTTTTCTACACCAAATTTACCTTGGCTGGGATACCATCTATCCCTATTTCTACCAACCTGGGCTACTCCTTTTATTTTATTGAGATATTATCTTTTGAACAGCCCCTGGTATATTTATACATATTCACATAACTTAGCTTGGAAGAAAGTGCATACATCATTTAGCGCCTTTTTTATGCTCAAAATTCCTGCAAACTTGTTTTCAAAATAACATTTTATTACTAAAAATAATGAAAATAATAGTTGACATCAAACAGAAAATTTCTCCTGCTAGACAGTTTTTTAAAAACATATTTTAAAGCTTTTAGCTATTATCAGCTGTTTTGGGACCCAAAATGGAGTTCACCCAATAAGTGATTATTCAACATAGAAAGAGCTTAGCCTAAATAAGAGACATCAAGTGATGTATTCATGGTACTTGTATGATATAGCCCCTACTGCTTAAGTTAGTCATTCATTGACACATTATACAACTGAGTTTTTTCATTAGTTTCTTTCAGCTTAGCATGGCACAAGGCAAAGAGAAGTGACAGAATATATGGAAAATATATAATTTGGGCTATATATTGGCACATTAGGGGGGGGGGGGTAAATTACTTGGACAGTGTGAAGTTAGAAAACAATTATTTCTACATAATATGCAGAATAGTACCTATTAAATTAGACATGCAGACCTACTATAGTTCCCCACCCCCCTAATGTGCAACTATATAGCCCATATTTGTTTCTAAAGTATTATATGGTAAAATTCTACTTTAGCTACTTTTGGCTATCTTGGAAATGGGTTAGGTTGGGAAAATGAAACTTTTAGGGATAGGTCTACAGGCTAAAGTATGTCCTGGTGAGGTATTTTGAAGTACCTACCTCTACCCTTCTCCCTCTAGATGGTCCTGAAATTTCCCTACATGACAGGTCTATTATCTATTGAAATTTTGACAAAACAAATTTTACATTAATTTTCAGTTATCAGTTTTTTTTTTCTCTGGATTTAGTTCTGAAAATGTAATTCCTGTTATTTGAGTAAAATTTTAGCCATATCAATGTTTTTTTTTTTCAAATTTAGGAAATGTATTTGAATATCTTTAAAGCCTTATACATTGGGATTGGGCAAAGTTGTGAAGCTGAAAACAATTTTGTTGTACTCTATTTAAGCAGAAGATTTATTTTGCAAGGTTTCACTTTCATAACACACAGACTGTTAAAGGTCATCAAAGGTCAGGACCCTCTAGAGGGAGAAGGAGTGGAGGTAGATGCTTCAAAATACCTTCCTGAGACAAAGGCCTACTTTAGCCTGTAGACCCATCCCTGAAAGTTTTATTTTCCTAACCTAACCACTTTCTAAGATAGCCAAAAGTAACTAAAGTAGAATTTTACCATACAATTTTATGTAAGGTTAGAAAGAATAGGTTAGGTTAAAATTGAATTTGCAATAGAAATAAATGTCATCTTTGGATTCAGGTCCTCTGGATGAACTCCTGATTCTAGAAGGGGGTTCGTTTCTTAACTGTCTGAATACTCTGTTAATCAGGATATTTACCCACAAACATTGAATCCTGACTTGCTACTGCAATTAACCTAGTGTAGGCCTATCCAAAGATGAATAAATCAAAAGTGCACACAATTTGAATATGATATACCAAATATTTGTACAACAAATTTGTGGGTCTGTTATTGTTTCCAATAGCGTATTTATTTAATTACTTGCATTTTCCTTCTTCTAGCTAATGCACAAGATTTGCCAAAACTGCATTTGAATGATTAGCGTCTCTCCCTCCATGATACTTCATGTTCAGTGTTGCCAACTCCTAACTTTTGAGAGTGAAAATTGAGGCCAAAGAGATTTTTGCACGAAAAGAGTTAAGTCAAAAAATTTGCGTGAGACCCCTTTCAATGTTCTGATGGTGGCCGGCATTTACCCCTCCCCTAGGTGATTAACCCTCAAAAAATACATTCTCGCTGAAAATACTCCCACGGGAAATACCCCCCCCCCCGCGGAAAATACCCCCGTGGAAAGTAGTCCCTCGGTAATTACCTCCCCCCAGAAAATACACACCCGTGGAAAATAAAGCTTTCCAAATTTGCGAATTTTATTTGAGTTTAATTTTTTTAATTTCCGTAGGGGGAAGAAATGTTGGTACTTGTTTATTATGCGCCACTCTGGCTTCGAGAACAAAACGGTTTATTCATATATAATTTGGGCTATATATTTGAACATAAGGGGGAGAGGAAGTAAAGTATTTGGAACGTTTGAAGTCAGAAAACAATTCTTTCTGGGCGTTTACCCCGCCGGGGGGGGGTAAACATCTTGAAACCCCCGGTAATTACTCCCTGGAAAATATCCCCCGTGAAAAATAAGGCTTTCCAAATGTGCGAACTTTATTTGAGTTATATTTTTTTAATTTCCGTAGGGGAAAAGAGTGTTGGTACTTGTGTATTATGCGTCACTCACTCAAGTTTACGGTCTGTGGAATAAAAACTCGAGAACAAACCGGCTTCTTCGTTAGTTTTTTAGCTTAGCGAGAGACAAGACAGAGACAAGTGACAGAATATATGGGATATATATAATTTGGGCTATATATTTGCACATAAAGGGGGGGGGGGGGGGGGGTAAAGTATTTGGTCAGTTTGAAGCCAAAAACAATTCTTTCTAGGTATATGGCCATCAAAAATGGAGTCAAACTCAAAACGAGGTGAAATTAACATAAGTTGGGCTCAAAACCCCTATGCCTTCCCTAGGCCAGAACAAAATTTGCACTTTCCAGAAAAAATATAAATGTTTTTACTTTTATAACTTTAATAAATCAAATAATATTAACAGTTTGATTACTAAATATCAGTACATGTATATTAAACTGACATTGCACATTCATTTGTATTTTCTTCAGTACAGTGCAAATTTTGTGTTCTGGCCTTGGAAACATGGGGGTTTTGAGAGCCCAACTTAGGTTAATTTCTGCTCGTTTTGAGCTTGACTCGGTTATTCATTGTAATTTCTCTTCGTTTTGGGTTCCATTTATTTATCGATGCTGATTTGTGGTAGTTTCACGCTTTGTAGATTATTTGCTTTTATTTTTGCTCATTTTTTGTTTAATGGAGTTCTTTACCTTTCTTTGAAAAACTTATTTTGTAGAAAAAGTTTCTTTAATTAATTTCTGTTCGTTTTATATTGGCATAGTCTTTTCAGGGAAAAACAAAATAATACTTTAGATATTTTTCTTTTTTTTTAAGACTTTATAGTTTGACCTGCTATTTGTATGCAGGAGAAAAATTTTCAGCAATTTTTTAACAACATACATTCTTTTAAAAATCTGGACAGAAATAGTAGTGTTTAATTTAGCTTCATACCTCCTCTAGTTGACCTGAAATGGAAATTTGATACCATTTGCAAAAAAATCTGTTTACTTTCTTTGATAGCTTGGATACACTTACGCTATTTTGATTTGCTTAAATTTTAAGAGCAGGAGTAGCCCCGAAAGTTTGAACATAATACCGTCAGTCATTCTTTAGATGCTGCTGAGATGCCTTATTGGGAATTATTATTAACACAGGGCATTTTGATTTCATCTTAAGGCAACATTTCGTTTTTAAACATAATGAGCAAATGGGAGAGGGTGGGCATGGGAAATGGATTAGTTGCCCTCCAATCCCTTTCAACTATTAAAAAGGGCATCAGCCCTTTCCATTTTCAATCGAATGAGCCCTTTTCGAAGTTACCACGACAACTTTCCTTCTATACGAAGTACCGTGGTCTAAACAACAACAACAAAAAATTATACATTATACCCACATCGATCTTTACTATAAAAATGTCAAGCCTTCCAATCACTTTCGACTATTAAAAAGGGCACTAGGCCTTTCGATTTCGAAACGAATGAGTCCTTTTTGAAACGACAACGCTTTCTATAAACACCTTATATGCCCCCAGGGCATAAATTGCATCCCTTACCCTAAGGGCTGTGAGGGTGGTTGTCATCCTCTAAGACCTAATTTCCAGAACTTTCAACTACGTTAAACAAAATGGCTATCTAAAAATTTTGATTGGATGTGTTCTGGGAAATAGTGGGCGTGAGAGGGGCGTTAGTCGCTCTCCAATCACTTTAAACTATTAAAAATGGCACTAGCCCTTTCAATTTCCAATCAAATTAGCCCTTTTGAAGTTTCTACGACAACACTTTCAATAAAAACCTTATATGCCCCAGGGCATAACTTACAGTCCATGCCGAGGGCTGGGGGGGGTGTCAATCTCAAAGGCCTAATTTCCAGAACTTTATACTATGTTGAACAAAATGGCTGTCTGAAAATTTTGATTGGATGTGTTTGGAGGAATGGTGGGCGTGAGACGGGGGTTAGTTACCCTCCAATCACTTTCGACTATTAAAAGGGGCACTAGCCCTCTCAATTTCCAATTGAATGAGCCCCTTTTGAAGTTTTACGACAACTCTATCTATAAAAAAATCTTATGCCCCCAATGGCATAACTTACAACCTTTGCCCTGGGGGCTCTGGGGGGTTTGTCATCCATTAAATTCATAATTTCCCGAACTTTCAACTACGTTGAACAATATGGCTATCTCTAAACTTTGATTGAATGTTTTTGGGGAAATGGTGGGCATGAGAGGGGGGTTAATTACTGTCCACAGTCTTTCGACTATTAAAAAGGGGAATTTCAATTTCCAATCAAATGAGCCCTTTTTAAAATTTCTACAAAAACTTTCTAAATAAACCTTATACGCCCCCCAGGGCATAACTTACAACCCTTGCACTGAGAGCTCTGAGGGGGTTATCATCCGAAGAGACCTAACTTCCTGAACTTTCAAGTACGTTCAACAAAATGGATATCTCAAAATTTTGATTGGATATGTTTGGGGAAATGGTGGGCGTGAGAGAGTGTTAGTCGCTTTCCAATCACTTTCAACTACTAAAAAAAGGCACTAGCCCTTTCAATTTCCTATTGAATGAGACCTTTTGAAGTTTCTACGACAACGCTTTCAATAAAAACCTTATATATCACCAGGCATAACTTACAACCCTTGCTGAGGGCTGTGAGGGGGAGGGGTTGTCATCCTTAAAGACCTAATTTCCTAAACTTTCAACTACGTTTAACAAAAAGGCTATCTAAAAATTTTGATTGGATGTGTTTGGGGAAAAGGTGGGCGTGAGAGACAGGTTAGTTGCCCTCAAATCACTTTCGACCATTAAAAAGGGCACTAGCCTTTTGAATTTCCAATCGAATGAGCCTTTTTTTTTTCAAGTTTCTACAAAAAAGAATTCAATAAAACCCTTATATGCCCCCAGGGCATAACTTAGAACCCTTGCCCTGAAGACTGTGGGGGGAGTGTCCTGCTCAAAGGTATAATTTCCTGAACTTTAAACTGCGTGGAACAAAATGGCTATCTCAAAATGTTGACTGAATGTGTTTGGGGAAATGTTGGGCGTGGAAGGGGTGTTAGTTGCCTTCCAATCACTTTCGACTATTAGAAAAGGCACTAGCCATTTCAATTTCCAATCGAATGAGCCCTTTTTCAAGTTTCTACGACAACGCGTTCTATAAAAACCTTAAATGCCCCGAGGGCATAACTTACAACCCTTGCCCTGAGAGCTGTGGGGGGGGGGGGGTGTCATCCTCAAAGACCTAATTTCCAGAACTTAAAACTACGTTGAATAAAATGGCCATCTAAAAATTTTGATTGGATGTGTTTGGGGAAAAGGTGGGTGTGAGAGGGGGGTTAGTTGCCTTCCAATCACTTTCGACTATTAAAAAGGACACTAGCCCTTTGAATTTCCAATCGAATGAGCCTTTTTTGAAGTTTTTACGACAACACATTCTATAAAAACATGACATGCCCCCAGGGCATAAATTACAACCCTTGCCCGAAGGGCTGTGGGGGAGTGTCCCCCTCAAAAACATAATTTCTATGTGGACATCAACTACGCTGAACAAAATGGCTATCTCAAAATTTTGATTGGATGTGTATGGGGGAATGATGAGCGTGGGGGGGCTAGTTGCCCTCCAATCACTTTCGACTATTAAAAAGGGCACTAGCCACTCCAATTTCAAATCGAATGAGCCCTTTTCGAAGTTTCTACGACAACTCTTTCGATACGAAGTGCCTGGTATGGTAAACAAAAAAAATAAATATTACATTGTGCCAACATCGTTCTTTACTTAGGCAGCGCGATTGCGCTGCCTATGATAAAGTATGCTTGAAATTAAAAGTAACGAGCGGCTTCCAATTAATTTTGCCACTGTCATACGTTTCCTGTCAAGTGTCGCAGGTTTTTTTGCTGGTCACAGGCAAAATTGTCACTAGCCTTTTGCCTTTAGGTGGGGGACGTCCGAAATGTGCCAACGAATTTGAGTAAGTGTCGACGACAACCGACATTTGTTGCTTCGTTTTTTAGGTGTTAAAACAATGCTTATTAGTTGCTGAAATAGTCATACATTATGGAGAAAAATTCATGTATAAAAGTGAAGTCAAATTTTTGACTTCACTCTTTTCGTGCGAAAACCTCTCTTTTTAGGGCCTCAATTTTAACTCCCTCAAAAGTTAGAAGTTGGCAACATTGGACATGAAGTATGATGGAGGGAGAGACGATAAAAAATTCAAATGCAGTTTTGGCAAATCTTTGCCAAATTCGGCAAAGATTTGCTGATTGGTTACATACAATTGAAGTTAGAATCATAGCTGATAGAGAACCGAAGGAACACCAGCATACCCAGAAAACTTGGTGTAATAGCCCTGTGCCTGGGCACCACAATATGGATTTGACCCGGGTTAGCCTGGATAACAAATTCATACATTTCTTCTCCCCTGGTGCATCTTAATTCATTGCATTTTTTTTTTAATTATAAAGAAATTAGGATCACCGTCAGCAGGAATGGGCAACAGAATGGAGTTGAACACATTATTCATCAGTTTCAAGCAGGTGCGTAAATGTTCTCCAGTTATTTCAAGTGAAATAAAGCTTTTTAAATTTAAAAAAAAAAATAAAAGTGAATTTTCAATTTGCTATACAAATATTGAAAATAATGGCAAAAATCTGGGCATTAAAACTAAAATTGAGAATTTTCGAATTCATATGGAACTGCCGCGTCAACCTGCGAAACATGGATCTCTAACACGTTTATAATGTTTTAGTCTTCAAACGTATCAGTATAATTAGAACCTTTCTTAAAAGTAAAGAAAAACTTTAGCGTTGAAAATATTTTCAACTATATGCAGAATGTTGAAATGTTCCAAGAAGAAGTGTGAAATAATATTAACTATTCTTAAGTAGCGCCTTGCTAATTTCCTTAAACACATCTAAATGAATAAGTTTTATTTTATAACTTAAAAAACAAAACAAAAAATATTTATAATTAAGTGTGCAGGGATAAGAATGGCTGCACAGGGTTGAAATATGCAGAATGTTGAAATTTTCAAAGATGAAGTGTAAAATAATATTAGCTATTCTTAAGTAGCGCCTTGCTAGTTTCCTTAGACACATCTAAACGAATAAGTTTTATTCTTTAACTTATTTATTTCAGCAAACTTTGCCAGAACCCCCCCCCCCCCCCAAAAAAAAAAAAAAAAAAAATGTTTGTCTGAATTGTAAAAACGTAACAAAAATGGATATAAACAAATTTATCTGGATCTGGGGTTAAACAGGGATGCGTATTGTCACCACTGCTCTTTATAATAGCTATTGACTATACCCTTCACAACACAATAACAGATGGCATTGAAGTATCATCCGGTGTAACAGTCAGCGATTTAGATTTTGCAGACGACATAACATTAGTTCAGGTTGCAAGCAACGTTTGCAGTACTTCATTTACAAGGTCAGTGTGAAAGCCAGCCAGCTTGGTCTTAAAATAAATGCAAGAAAGACACAAACCCTGGCAACATCCAATTCCCCCCTACATATCACATGTGCTGATGAGGAAATTGAACAGGTTATTTAGTTTAAGTATTTGGGCAGCATCATACAGAATACTGGATCTACCACAAAAGATGTCATAACTAGAATAGGTTAAGCTAACGCAGCCTTCAATCAACTGAAAAGAATCTGGAAATCCAGGAATTATTCAAATCACCTGAAGCTGCGCTTACTCTCAACATAACTGAAGCTGGGCTTACTCAACAATAACGTTTTACCAGTCCTCTTGTATGCCGCTGAGACTTGGCACTTAAACATTCAACAAGAGAAAGAAGATTTTTGCTTTTGAGAACAATTGCTTCAGGAGGATTCTGAATATACATTGGTCGGAAAGGGTCTCAAACGATACCATTCGGAGAATCACCAATCAACCACTAATAACCGACACCATCAGATCCCGTAGATGGAGGTATCTCGGACACGTTTTAAGAATGGAAAACCATCGAATCCCGAAGTCTACACTTGAGTGGCGGCGAATTGGAAGCCGGAAGCGATGGAGACCTCAAAACACATTGAGGCGAACCTACAACAGTGACCTATGCCGCCTGAATGCCTCTCTCCAACTAGAATGGGAAGATGTATACGCAGCGGCTCATCAAAGACACGATTGGAGAATATTCACTGATGCCCTAGGTACCCCTGGCGGTGCAGGAGGATCTAAGGTCTAAGGTAAGGTGTACCCCCCCCCCCCAACAAAAAAATATCCTTGCGTAAAACACCCCTCAAAAGCAAAATCCTGGATGATACAGCCAAGACCAACCCTGGGGAAAACTTTATATTTAGGTAATTTACCTCCACTTAAAAACTGATTCAACAGAGAATATTCAAACGATTAATATTGACATTTTTAGAACTGAAATTTTTAGTACTTGTAATTTTTACATTTTATTCAGTTTCAAAATTTCCACTAGGAATTAAAATTAGACGACGTGCGAAACATATTTCCCTGGTTTTTGAAGACTATTCTTGAACATTAATCCTAAGTTTATCAAACACTTCCACAAAATATATATCTATTTTTTCATAATATCATTCTTAACTATATCAAGAACATAATGTTAATCACGCCATTACCAAACCCTGGTTTTTGAAGAATATTCTTGAACATTAATCCTAAATTTATTCAAACACTCCAACAATATATATCTATTTTTTTCATAATATCACTCTTAACTATCTTAAGAACATAACGTTAATCAAGCCATTACCAAAGATACATATAAAAATTTTATATAATCAAACAGATACTAATTGGAAAACTCATTTCAAATACGGTATGTATTATTCTATTATGTTTCACACTAACGAGTTTCACAACATTCGCAAAAATTAACATAAAAAAAAAAATTTTTTTATAATGGAACCACTGTTACTGGGGGAATAACAATTAACTATTGATTCTAAATATATGTGATGTTTTAAAGGTATATCTATATTTTTAATATTAAGTTTTCATTATATTTTAATAAAATACAACAAATTTAATTTAAAATACTATAAAACAAAAATAACAGGAATATCTATCTGAAATACGTGTCACTGAATAACTGAAGAGGCCAGTAATCATGCAATAAATTCACTGAAGCAGCAATACAACTAGACACTGTTTTTAATACATTTCATAATTTTTCGTTCCAAGACTAGAATGTAATTTCCTAATTTAATTATAAAATATAATTTAATTAAAATTGGACAAATTCCTCCTTCGGCATCAAGTAGTTGCGGCATCAAGCCAGTTTTTAATCGTGGAAAAAGCCAAGACAAATATTCCGAGTGAGTGAGAGGCAAATATGGAATAAGCCCTTTTTAGCCCTTTTGTATAAAAATGATGTCAATGATTAAAAATGATGATGAAAAAATCTGATGATGAAATCTGATGATGAAATACATTTCATAATTTTTCGTTCCAAGACTAGAATGTAATTTCCTAATTTAATTATAAAATAATTTAATTAAAATTGGACAAATTCCTCCTTCGGCATCAAGTAGTTGCGGCATCAAGCCAGTTTTTAATCGTGGAAAAAGCCAAGACAAATAGTCCGAGTGAGTGAGAGGCAAATATGGAATAAGCCCTTTTTAGCCCTTTTGTATAAAAATGATGTCAATGATTAAAAATGATGATGAAAAAAACCTGTCTTGGTCATTTCAGTTGTTGATAGATAAGTCTATCATCCATCTGTCCATACATCATTCCTAAGGCAAAACTAAGGTAGATAGTCATAGAACTATTGACGTATTGGAGAAATTAAATTTAAACCGCTTTTATCCATCAGGTAATTTTTCAACAAGCCTATTATATTCATTTTTTTCGTTGGATTTTCAACTTCTTGGATATAAATATTTGTAGCTTTGTAGACATAAATCTCGAGTGATTTATTAAGCACAAATATGTAACTAATTGACAATTATTTGTCCTGCGTATGTTTTGGGTTAATGATAATTTTTAATATTGGCTGACTGCGTTGGCTCTGCAAATTAAGGCCATTATTGAGGTCGAAATCGATATCCCGTTTTCCAATTTTTTATAATTTATTTCCTTTTAAAACATCAATTAAAATCTTTATGACCATGACACTAGACATGTCCAGTGACAATTGGATTTAAATTTATTAAAGAATTACAACAATCAAACACGAGTACACTTACCCATTCAGCATTGTGCGGCCTCTTACCCATTCAGCCTTGTACGGCCTCTTACCCATTCAGTGCACTTACCCATTCAGCCTTGTGCTGCCTCTGCTGAATCATTGCCCATGTATCCAGTTTTCCCAAGACTTTTCACCTATACGAACCATATTCTTTTCTCAGCCATTGCTCTTCGTTGAGTTAAAACTGCAGCAAAATGAATTGAGTTGTTATTTATGTACTAAATGAATAATCTTTTTTTTATATATTAAAGGAACACAACTATGGAATAAACATAACCCTAACAATTGAGATAGGAATTAGATTTGTAACTCCAACTAATAGTCTGTTTAGAGAGGTCTAAAAACAAATATAACTTGACACTTTTGTTCAGTATCATTGGCGTTCATCCCCTCATCACACTGAAGGCAATATTGACAACCTGAGGTGAGTACTGAGTTATGTCACGCGAAATTTGAAATTTCTTCAGCGTCAAATAATTTGTTCTAATTTATTCATTTCTATATTGTTCCAAAGTAATCAATCTATCACACTTACATATTGAACAAAAATAAAAACATTAAGTTTTTTTTAAGCATTAGTTCTAAATCTATACATACATTTTTTCTTATTTATGCAAATTGTATATATGTACATATACTTTTTTCATTTTTTATCGAAAACAAAGCAAACCTTTATTCTGAAATCAGAAATACATTTCATTGCATTATAAGAAGTCATAAAAAAAGAAAATTCATGACTATAGGAAAATTTGTTTTCCTATAGTTAAATAGTTAAAAAAAAAATTTGTTTTCCTATAGTTCCTATTGTTTCCTATGTTTTCCTATATAATTTCCAAGAGAAATTCATTAGAGACAGAAACTAAAGAGAGGGACAAATTATTAACCCCTAAAATAGTGATAATACATTTTTTTTTAAAGTCATATGTCATGCTATAATTAATTCAGTGTGCATTATAAAAGCATTTGGGCACAATATCATTTCGCATTTGACCTCTGAACATCTATTGATATTTAAGCCGGATTAAATTTGAAATAAATTACAGTGGATTGCAGTGACCGTCAGTTTCGAAATAAGTGAAATAATAAAGTGATATTTACGGACTATTTTACCATTTGGATGTATTTACTCACCCATGTAAGGCCATCTATTATTTTACTATCTTTTTAATTCGATTTGATAATCTGATTATAATTCAATTTTGCCAATAAGCGAGCAGAAGAGGGGAGTTTCTTGTCGCAAGGGCTGTTGTACCTGCCGGGCGTGTTACTCCCTTAAACTGCGGGGATCTGGTAGCAGGAAACTACGCTTCCTTCGCTTATTGGTATCTGGTTCTTATGATATGTATAGTGAATAATGAATGATGAACTTTTTTTTTCGCCGGTTTTAAATTTTTTGCAATTTAACCGTGATAATGGAGTGAATGAAAACGAAATACTGAAATTTGGAAACGAGTTTTTTCTGGACTTGCCGAGTGAAATCGAAGCTAAAAAAAACTCCTCTACGATGCGGCTGTACCTGGGACTAAGCTTCCGAGAAGACAGGGGCCAAAGGCTTTGGAAAGCCATCTGAAGGATATTTTAAGTATATTCGAGAAATGCGACGATGAAGACATAGACCTACCGATGTTTGTAATTCGTTCTCCAAATGATGTACCTGTCATCCCTGCTTTGGTTTATTCGAGTTTGAACGCGAAATTGAATAGAATGGAACACTTCCTAAAGACTGTTTCAAGTAAGTTTGATTCGTATGATAATCACTTTTCCACCACTGCCTGCCCGTGCGACACCACTGTTGTTGTCTCTAAAGTGTCGCAAACACTAAATGACCCGATAAAACGCAAAGAAGTGCTCGATAAAGTGAGCTGCCATGATGCAGTTACCAAGCTGAGTTTGCGAGGTGAAAAATGGCTAATCAATGTTAAAAAATCTGCTGCTGAAGAATTCAAAGACTCTATTTCAGAGATTTTAGCAGAATCTCCATCCAAGGTGATCACTAAGCGGTTTTTTTCGGGATAGTCAGAGGAATATTGAAGGACTTAGACCTCTCATTCTTTCAAGGATATCCAGGTTTGGTGGAAGCTATGCGGCTCGGTGACACTGGCACGGTTAAGCTTGATTTTTGTGACTCCATGTCAAAAGCCAAGGCTATGCAAAATGGTGTTAAACTTGGATGTGAATATTTATCTGTGAAAGAATATCTGTCGGCCCCTCGGTGCTGTCTAAAATGCAGTTCGCCAGACCATAGAGCAGCTGATTTTGCAAGTTTGGTTGCGAAGTGTGCACGCTGTGCGGGCCCTCATATTTCCACCAAGGATTCTCCCTGCCAGCTTGATGCGAGATGTGCAAATTGTGGTGAAAATCATGCCTCCTTTAGTCTTAGATGCAAAGTGCTGAGAGATATCATTGCCAAGAAGAAATGATTGTGCCTGTTTCGATTGTTTCGCTTATATAAATGGTACTCGTTTAAAGGAGCATATGATTGATGAATTGTGTGACCAGTTTGACATAGTATGCCTCCAAGAACACCTCCTGACTTCTACTAGTATTAACGTGTTAAAAAGAAGTCGTAATCATTCCGTTTTTACAACTAATGCTGAGGTCACTTTTGGTAGACCTTCTAGAGGCCTCACGTGCATTGTTAAGAATAACCTGAGTTTGCTCTCTCCAGTGTGTTTTCACAGTGATAAATTCATCCTTGCGGTTCGGTTTGGTAATACTGTGCTGATAAATGTGTATCTCCCGTGTAACAAAAAAACTATTTCCGCTTTAAACGCGTATATGAAAGCCTCGGCAAATCTTAAGGCTATTCTTGCGTCTGTTGTATCGACTGGTTATGATTTAATAGTGGTTGGTGACTTCAACACAGATATTACAAGTCAGTCAGTTCGATCCGATATAGTCCTTGATGCTTTTTCTGCTTATAAAATAGTCGAGAAAAGTGTTGATTATTCATATATTCACCAATCTGGAAGTTTGTCTAATATTGACCATGTAGTTTTCCTCGCCAAATATTAATGTATCGAGTGTTCTTGTTCATGAAGACAATCGTGATATTGACCACCTCCCGATTTCGTTCTCTGCTTCACTAGTCGCTTCCCGTTCTACTAGTCCATTTACATAAAGTTCTAAGTGGTATTACAGGAATAACTGGAGTAGAGCTAATTTTGCACTTTATATTACTACGTTGTCCGCGTTATTGGGTTCTATAAAAGTTCCTTACCATTTGCTTCAAGTTACTGACCGTTTCTCAAATGATAAGCAGTCTCTAAATGAATATTACGATAAAATAATTTGGTGCTTAAAACAAGCAGAGGCGACTGCTGTTCCTCTAGAAAAGATTAAAGTTAAAACTAGAAAACCAGAATGGGTTTTTGACCCAGAATTAAAAGTTGTAAAGAATAAAGCTAAGTTTTGGCTACGAATATGGGTGTCTTGCGGTCGGCCAAATCGAGGAGTTGTATTCGATCTGAAGCAAAGTACTAAGCGTGCTTATAAAAAACGTTTACGGCAATCTAGGGTATCTGGTTTTGATTTTCCTGCGTCAAGAAAGGAGTGGTCTCATGTTCTGAATTCGGATACGCTTAGTAGTGATTTTTCTGAAAGTCCTATAGCAGTTCATACTTGGGTGTCGTATTATAATGATATTTTCGGCAAGGTGAACCGAGAAGTTGAAAAGCTTTTTAGTAACCTTCTTGAGCCGTGTTTGTCTAATCGTATTTCTCAGAGTAATGTATTACCAGTTTCTACTGTTGATATTGGTCAAGCTATTAAGAACATGCAATCTAGCTCTGTTGATCAAGACAGAATTTCTTCTCATCATCTAAAAGTAGTTTGCCCAACTTTGATAGATCACCTTCAGCTACTGTTTCAGATGTGTTTATCTACTTTTATGGTTCCCAAAAGTTTTCTCTGTGGCACAGTCACCTCGGTTTTTAAGCGTGGAAAAACTTCGTCAGAGTGTAGTTCTTATCAAACAATTACTGTTTCGTGCACTCTTAGCAAAATTTTTGAATATATTCTTCTCCCTTCATTTCAGAAAATGTTAATTTTGGTGAAAACCAATTTGGCTTTCAAAAAAGGCTGGGATGTCAGCACGCCTATCGTGTTCTAGCTTCCCTCCTGTTGCAATCTGTTAATGATAAATCCCTCTTCATATCTATGCTCTTGATCTTTCAAAAGCTTTCGATAGTATAGTCCACTCACATGCACTCTATTCCCTCTTTTCCAACTATATTAACCTTTCTATTGTTGTTTTGTTATGGTGCTGGTATTCTAACTCTTTTATTCGGGTAAAGTGTAATGGAGTAGTTTCTGATTCAAAGGTGTTTCTTCGGCGTGGGGTCCGTCAAGGTGGTGTGCTTTCTCCGACTATTTTTAAGTTATGTAGTGCTCCTATCCTTTCATCTTTGCCTTTGACTTTCATTTCTGATGGAATTGATGTCTCGTATCTTGCTTATGTGGACGATATTCTCCTTGTCAGTCGTTCTAGGGCTGGGCTCTCACATTCTGTCAGCTGTATCTCAGACCAGTTCAGACGGACTGGGCTTATGTTGAACGTCGATAAGTGCGAACATACTTCATTTAATTCGAGTGCGAGTATCCCTCTTAACTGTGGTTTTTCTCTATTCCCTATGTCTCTTCTTTTCGGTAGCTTGGTCTTCACATTACTAATAATCTCAAAACACTTTGGGCTCTGACAGTTTCTAATGCAAAAAAAAATTCAGATAGGATATTCAAAAATTGTTGCAAATAGAGGGAGGTACAATTGAAAAGCGCTTGGGAAATTATGTTCTTCATTTTGCGATCATTCTATTCTTTTTTTATCTGGTTTTCTTCCAATTCTGAAGCCAAAAGATCTTAATTCTATCCGGACTTATTATTTTAAATTTCCTCGGTACCTTTTGTGCCTCCCTCCGTGGTTCCGGAACCGGCATCTAATATCGCGACTTGCCCTCCCTGATTTATGGGAAAAAGTGACTGTGCTTGCAGGAAAGCTGTCGTTATCTGCAGGTCTTACTGCGCACCATAATTTACGTCGTTTTATGTAAATAATTGCTAAGTGTGCAAGTTTGCTTTTTTTTTTCTTTTTTTTTTTTTTTCTTGATGTATTCTGCTTCTTTTTTATAGTGGGTAATAAATAAATAAATAAAAAAAAAAATAGTGACTTACAATGATTTTTAATAAAACTCTCATTAAACCTGTTTTAAACAAACATTCCAAAAGTAAACAAGGAAATTGCTTAAATATTCACTTTCTTTCAGTAGGAGACAAATTCATTTATTTGAGGAGGACTTCTGCAATTAAAAATGATATAGATAAAAATGTAAAGAGGAAAAATGTGGTTGTATTTAGGATAAGTAATTGTTCTTCGTGCTTACATTCCTTGCTTTTATTCATTGACTTGTAGATGTTCTGTGCAGATCTTATGGCATCTTCTTTTTTCAGGAACATTCTCCACCTGTCGCTCTCTGGGTTTTTGTCCCAATTCATTTTGTTTAGTTTTAAATGACCCTCTATGTTGTCTCTTAAGTTATTCATTCCCAGTAACATTTTTAAAGCTCCCACCTAAAAAAAATAAAAATTACAAATTAGTCCAGTCAAATATATACAAATATGAAAAAAAGATTGGATACAATAATTGTATTGGATATCAATTTTAAATCTCGATAACTTTCTAGATTATATAAAAAAAAATTGTCGACTACTTGAAAATCAAGCTGTAACATAAATATTGAGAATGATAACTTTCAATTTAACAGGTTTATATAAAACCATAAAAATAACAATAGATAATACATTTACAAAAATTAAGATGTTTAATTTACAGAAGTTTAACAGTAAGAAATGCTACTGCACTAACTAACATTAAAGAGACACTGCATTTTATCACATTAAAAAATAAGTTGAATACTTGCATTAACAAACCCTTACAGAGAAAACATTGTCCAAAAGAGGTACTCCACATCTATAATTCAGCAGAGAAATAGGAACAGATTCCGATTTTGTCCTTCATTTGCTTCTCAACTCAAGCAATGACAAAATTTTGGTCTGCATCATTGCAGAAAAGAAATTCTGTAACATATAACGCTGGTTTATTGTTTTTTGTTTTATGATGGTAACACCAAGGTTTTGTATTGGCTAGATTTTATCCCCAAACCTTTTTTAGTGTCCATATTAATTAATATGGTATGTAATTATTTAGGTTACTCGTATGATATAGTGCCAACCTGATATCCTTCATATAATTAGAACCTGTTTCTCTCATGCTCAATCCTAATGGAATACACCTAAGAATGATAAAAATACAATACATTAGAAACAGATTTGGGCAACATATTTGCACATTAGGGGGGGGGGTAGAATATAGTGGGTCTGAAGGCCTAATGTATTAAATACAATTATTGTGCATATTATGAAGTAAGAACTGTTTTGTATCTTCACACTGTCCAAATACTTTATGCCCCCCCCCCCCCCCTAATATGCAAATATATTGCTCAAATTATATATTTCCTATCAATTCTGTCACTTCTCTGTGTCTTGTCTCATGCCAAGCTGAAAAAAAATGGTTCTATAATGCATCAATGGATGAACAACTTGAATGGTTAGTGCTATATCATACAAGTACCTTATTTAGTTTTTTTGCTTAGCTTGACAAGTCTTCTTTCCATTTTTAATTGACATTTCCTGTTTAATTGTTAACTGCCAAATAATTATTCATTTATGATTTTTCGTTTTTGTTAAGACCATCTTAGACCTTTCTCCACTTTTGAAGTTAATTTTTTGTTATTTTTACCTTGAAATTCAAATATAACCCTTTGAGGCTTGTTAGAGCAATTAATTGAAATAAATGCTGTATTTTCCTTTATTATTATTATTCAGTCTATGTTTAGGCTTCATTAAATAATTAAGCAAAGTCAAAAACATATAAATAATAAAAATATAAATAAACATTTTAACCATATGTAAATATATATTTTTATTATATATATATATATATTTATATTTTATACTATATTTTTTATAATTATGTTCTATTTTGAATTAATATTTCAAATATTGTACTAATTAAACATCATTTGGCTTTGAATTACTGAAAAAGGGATTTAGGTCAAAACTTACTCTAATTTTCACTGTCATGTCAGTTTTGCCTATTTCCTCCATTTGGATCATTATTTCAGCATGATTATTTAATCTTATGAAACTCAGCACTTTAGTAAATTGTTGCTTCTCAAACTCAGCTTTTTTAATCTAGAATATATCATTAGCATAGATTAAACAGTAGCTATGGTAAAATCCAAAACTTTCCATTTTGAAATGACATAACCAAAATTAGTGAATAATTGATATTGCATATTAAATAATAACACTAGGATAATTAAATTATCAAAAAATAAAAGCATTAATTAGATAAAAATAGTAATGGAAAGGTATTCAATGTTAATCAGAGGAATGAATTTGTTCCTTCTAGTAGAATTAACATAGCTCCTAATGGGTCCCTGGAGAAATAATGAACAGGGAGGGGGCAAAGCTGTCAAATAATTTACAACCAGCCACAGTTTTGACTTCCAGCCTAATGCACTCACTAGATTTTCTTTCTGATCATCCAAAGTACACTTTTAATACTAAATGCAAACAATTATTTACAGACTAACATCATATTCTGTTCATTTTTGGGATTTTATGATCTTAAAGAGTAAAAACACAATATGATAGGTTAAAAAAAACTTGCAGTATTAGAGGGGAAAATTGAATTTGTAATGCCAGTGCTTCTTGTGTTTTTGAATACACCATAAAATTGTTCAAATATAAACTTTGTAAGTCAGGCCATGTATTGTTTCATTTTTTCTTAAAATTAAGTTCAACTGCTCAATAAATCTCTAATTTCTTTTTGCATTGATAATGTTTGAGTGAATGACTGAAACATTCTAAAGGTAACATGTTAACAGACAAATTTAACACAATTACAATGGAAACTTGAAAACAAATAATTTATCCTTTTGCAAGCCAATGGCAAAATAATTTTGGTGAAATGCCTTTTTTTAAAAGAAGAAATAATAAAAAAAAAATTGGCATATTTCACACATTATAAAACAATTAGGGATTATATCCCAAGAAGTGAAGTGAGATGTACACACCAAAGAAGTGAAGTGAAAATATATTACTTTAGTGACAAAATTATATACTAAAATGGGTATGTATTGCACATAAGGGGGCAGGGGCAAAGTTTAAACTTAGCTCTATAGTCAGAAGTTCAAGCTTACATCTATTCCATGCTGAACCCTACTTTAACATTCATTTGCATCAGAAATGAACTCTACCTCTCTAGTGTGCAAATTTATAAACTGAATTAGTTCTTGTTTCCATTTATTTTTCATTGCTCCACTATAATCATTTGTAGATGGAGGGTAAATCAATCATTATTATTAATATTTCAGGGAACTAAAGCTGATTACTTCTCAAGTTTGTACTGGCTAATACAGAAGTACCAAAAAAAGAAATACATGTTCTCATATCAAATTTAAAACATGTCTTGTTTTATTTTCATTTAAACAATATTCTTTTTGAAGGTAAATTTACTTTATAAGCAAGGCTGTACCAATTGGGGTAAGAGATTGGAACAATACTCAAAAATTTTTGGTGGTTCATAAAAAGCTTTTTTAACCATCCTCTGTAAAAAAAAAAGTCACAGAACAACAATTGTGGGTACAACACTGTCTGCAGGCATTACATGGGCTATAAATAGACCATACTAGACACATATGAGTTTCAATAAAATAATATAAATAAAATTCCTAGAAATCACTGTGTCAATGTTTTAATCTTAGTTATCTCAATAGGGCCTATTTCAGAATTTGGACTACAATGCAGAAAATAGGCCTATACATTATACCAAATTCACAGATGGGAAGAACATTTGCTTTCACATTTTATTGCAGCAGTGCTCAAACTATATCATTTATTGTTAAAGACTATCTATTTTTCAAGACACCTCACAATCTAAAAGTTTGTCGAGCCATATTCATTCTACTGTAAGCAGTCCCAAGTAATTTTTAAATTTTGCAAGATGACCACATTGTCAACTGACAGGATTATAATATCCAATTTTCAGCTAAAACAAGAGAAAATGAGCCGAAACGCCAGAAACAGTCCCTAGGAAAGGGCACGGATAATAGCAAGGACGGCAATAAAGGATTAAAAGAGATAGCTGTATTCTTCTCTGTGACTCTTGTGAACATTGGCTTCGCAGTCAATGCATTGAAATGGCTGAAACGGAATATCATTTGTTTACAAAAATGACGTGTCGCCTTGGTTCGGCGTGGTCTTGTCCCCTTTGTAAACAGGCTAGAGTCACTCAAAATAGTTCATCTGCCTCCAAGATAAAATACTTTATCAAGAATGTGCTCGGATCATCGTTTATTAACACTGAAAAAAGGATTCAGGTTCAGGTTGATAAGCTGGTAAAGCCTCTGAATGACAGAATAACAAGCATTGAGAAAGATTTGGTCAAATGTTCAGTTCAGCCCATGAAAAAAAAAGCTGAAACCTATATTAAACTGAATTTGAGACCCTGAGCCAAAAGCTTCAGCAAAATATTAGTGGGAAGCATGTATCCGACAATACCCTGGACGATTTTGTTATAAAGCAAAAGAATCAGATCGTGTATGGACTTGCCGAAGATCCAAGCTCCACGACGAAGAAGCAGCAAAACGCAAAGGATTTAAAATTTCTAATGAACCTATCCTTCAGAATTGGCCCATTAAATATTCGGCCTCTGTTCGCCTTGGTGAAGTGAAATCTGAAAAGTGTCACCTTATTAAACTAATGTTTTGCAGCCGTGTTGAACGAGACGGTGCTTTTTTCCACCTGTCAAATTATCTGTCGAACATAAAGAATACATTTAGAGGCTTCGGATTTTATTATGATGGCCCAAACGGCGAACTTACGCATAAGAAAAAGTACGACGTTTTGAAGCAAAACTTCAAGAAAAGGAAGCAGCACGCGAATCAGGCTGGAAAGTTTGAAAAGGCAAAGTGGGACTGGAGCTTGTGAAAGTGAATTCTTTTCGTGGGGATAAGGTGGAGTGATTTATCTGTTCTCTACACAAATTTAGACTGTTTATCTTCGCAAATTGATGAATTTCAAGCCCAAATATCAGCCCTCAAACCCCATGTCATCGTTATTACGGAATCACTACCCAAGAACTGTCAACAACCAGTTGTGTGTTTCCAGCAAGTGCGTGATTATAATCTAATTGTAAACAGAAATTATAAGCGTGGAATTTTCATTTATGTTCATATCTCGATGAAGTATATGGAAGTTAATGAGCCAATCTCTTCAAGTATAAGCGAATGTTCAGTTGTTGATGTGAAGTTACCTGGGTCCACATGTGCTTTTAGCGTTGTAGTCATTTATCGTAGTCCTAGTGTTAGTGAATTGTCTACATTTAATTATAAAAAAAATATTGCAGTTATTGTCCTCTGTTTGTATATTTAGTTCTAAGTTTCTAGCAAATCGTAACTTTAACCTACCCTCTATTGTTTGGACCTCAAAAACAACGCAACTTTCTGATGAGTCGTAAGAAAATCAATTCCTACAAACTTTACAAGAATATTAATTGTACCAGCACAACCCTACTCGTTCAGGGCTAATTTGACCCATTCAGTTTTACACCCTGTAATTACGAAATCCCCTGATGATATTACTAATGTTGATTTTTTACCACCAAAGGAAAAAGCGATCATTCGGTATTGGTGATATCACTAAATTGTTTTTCGGGTTTGCTGATATTCCGAATAGTTCTCCCAAATATAATTATGGTAGAACGAAATACGTTGCATTTTCTGATTATATTTCGTCTCTTTCTATCCGAGAAGAGTTGCAGCAATGTATTGCTACCGCAAATGTGTCCTTCGACTTTATTAAGCAGGTCATTAAAGAAGGTAAAGATCGATACATACCAATATTTACTAGCAGGCAGTTTTCCAAAAATAGACAGATCCTTCCTCGGTATATTGTAAAAATGCTACAAGAAACAAGTGATAGGTGGCGTGAGCATATAAAATTTAAAACCTGATTCATGGTCAATATACAAAAGAGCTAGAAATAGAGCAACTAAGTTCCTTGTCTAAATCGTCAAGGGTTGAGTCGAAAGTTATTGCATCAGTCTAAAGTTGCCCAAAAAGATTTTGAACGTTTATGAGAAGGAATCAAGCTTCCCTATCCCCATCATCCACTTCCTTTATAGATCCTGAAACTCTTTCATATATAGATGATAAATTATGCAAAATCACAACTTTTCAATAAGGTATTTGGTTCAGTTTTCACACAAACACACATGCTCAATTTACTCCTACAGATTTAACAAAAGAATTTGATGACTCAGATTTTACGGTCCAGCAGGTTTATCAAACACTCCGAAATTTTAATCCTGGAAAGGCGCTGGATTTTGATGGATTTTCAAATACAACGTTACGCAAACTTGTATCTGTGCTTGCTGAACCACTCACATATCTCTTTAATCTATGTCTGGTGAATGTCCTTCAGCTTGGTAAAAAGCAATCCTTAGGCCGTTGTACAAGAATGGTTCAAAGTCCCATTTTAAAATACAGACCAATTTAAAATACATCTATCTTTTCCCGTTTAATGTAGAAAGTTCTGGTGAGCAGAATCCAGTCACATTTTGAGGAGAATAAATTATGGCATTCAGCTTAGCATGGATTCCGTAAAAGGCGTTCTTGTAGCATGCAACTTCTGGAGGTGATTAAGGATTTCAATTGATGGCAGATAATGGTTTTTCGTTCGATGGTTTTTATATTGACTTTTCAAAAGCATTTGACAAAATTTCCATCCCACTTCTGATAAATAAATGTCAATTATACGGTATCGTCCCTCGAACTAAAGCATGGGTAACGGATTATCTAACAAAACAGAGCCCAAGAGGTTACGGTAGATGATGCTTTGTCATCACTTACGCCTATCATAAGTGGAGTTCTGCAAGACAGTTGTCTTGGGTGGGTACTCTTCTGCCATTTTATCAATGATTTGCCGCGTGCTGTTAGGAATTCGACCTTAAAAATGTTCGCAGATGATGTGCAAGTTTACAGGTCAGTCATGAATAAACATGAGATTTCTTTACTTCAAGAGGACTTGGATGCTCTGCACCGGTGGTCTACGGAGAACTCTATGTTCATTAACGAAATCAAGTTTAATGCTGTGCACTATTTACGTAGACTTCCTCAACATTACCACTACTTTGTTGATGGTAAATCAATTTCAAGCGCGGAGTATGTTTGAGACCTGGGGGTTTGCTTCGATTTGAATTTCAAATTTGATAAACATGTATCAGATATCATCCATAAGGCAATATTACCAATTGTTACGTCTAAAGAGTACATTTTCTAAGTCCAGTCTTTGTTCATTGATTTCACTTTATGCATTCACTGTACGTCCAATACTTGAGTATTATTCATCAGTATGGTATCCCCTTAATAAGACAGATAGAGAAAGAGTTGAGGAAGTGTACCGTAGGGCCACCAAACTCATACCTTATCTGAGACATCTACCATACCACCAGACGCGCCATTTCAGCCAAACCTTAGGGTGGGCAAGCAATCGACATGGGCCCCGAAGCAGGTTTGTATAAAAAAAAGTCTCTAGCTTTATCCGAAAAAAAAAACTGCCTTCCGTGGGAGTTTTACCGTAAAAATTAAGGAAATTGTCTCAATTGCTTTGCCTTTCCTTCTTTTTCTCTTATGCCATAGGTTCAAAAAGGCCAGATATCTAAAGAAAGCGGAAACGGTATGTGCGATGTTAAAAAAAAACAGCCGTTTGGGAATCTTCCACTTTTCCGAACCTATAACTTGACGAAAGCCGAACCTCTGTAGAAACTCACGCTTTGACTAAAGTATATTCTGTAGCCGAATTCTTCAGCTCGCTGCTTACAGTAAATACTTTAGTCCAAGTCGGAATCACGCCCCGGCAATGACGATGCAAAACGTTGCTCCATCAATTATATTTACAAAGTCAAAAAATACAACAAAATTTTGAAACAGATCAGTGAACACTCAAGGCAACAAGGGGAACCGTCGTGGTTCATCTTCACAAAGTCGTCAACAAGCTGGTCGAAATCCAAGTTTTTATCTAAATCCTTCTCTGCAAAGATCAAAATCAGGTGACTAAGACGATAATCTCCTGTGGTCGAGCGCATATAGTTCTTCACTATTTCCAGCCCAGAAAGTGTCTCGATATTATCGATGACGTCCATGAAGTTCTTCGGCTTTGCCTCCTCCTCGAGCAAAAACGCTTGGCAATACCAGCTTGGGCCTCAAGAAGAATCTGGTCAATGTCCATTTCAGAATAAAGTTCAGAGAATTGCTTGAGGAGCCCTGCATCCATGAACTTGGTAGAGCTGGGGTCCAGAGCTTTGAGTGTACTGAGCACTGGAAGGTTATCTGTAAACCGTAAGTCGAATTCCGCAATCAGACGTTCTACAATCTCCAGGTATTCTCTTTTCAGTTCTTCCGCTAGAGTTGGAGCTATATAAATATATATATATATATATATATATATATATATATATATATATATATATATATATATATATATATATATATTTATATATATACGAGTACATTTTTCGCAAATATCGGCGATACCACAGCAAATTCCGTCGGGATACCATCTAAATCATACAAAGAATACCTAGGCCCGAAGTGTATGAAATCAATGGCAGTGAGTCCTGTAACACCAGGTGAGCTCGAATTACTCGTAAAAAGTTTGAAGGGCTCTTCTGCTACAGGTTTCGACCTGGTCCACACAAAGTCACTGAAAGCAGTAGTGACGACCATTGCTGAGCCGCTAACTTACCTTGTAAATCCTTCATTAGATAAAGGGGTCTTTCCTGAAATGTTAAAAAAGGCAAAGATAATACCTCTTCACAAAGGTGGAAGTCATACAGACACAGAAAATTATAGACCAATCTCAATCTTATCAGTTTTCTCGAAAGTCTTTGAAACGCCAATGAAAAAAACAGCTTTACCAATATTTAGAGGCCAAAGGCTTTTTTAACAGCCACCAATTTGGATTTAGGGCTGGCCATTCAACCGAAGATGCCCTTACTTCACTAAGTTTGTTCGTAAACAGAATCCTAGATTCGGGTGCTTTACCTGCAGCAGTGCTTCTAGATATTAAGAAAGCGTTTTTGACAGCATGCACCACGAAATATTACTAGGAAAGCTGGATCATATTGGAGTTCGTGGCCAAGTCCTAGATTGGTTTAAGTCATACCTGGAAAATCGTCGAATGTACACAGGAAATGACCATACAAATGATGTCGTAGTTAACTGCGGGGTGCCACAGGGCTCTAAATTGGGACCGGTATTGTTTCTTGTTCACGTAAATGATCTTCAGCAAGTACTGACTCCTGCAAGTCGTAGCCCTTATTGCTGTTAACTATGTCACCCACAAACGACGCCGGGGTCTATAGTAGAAGCCGAGGACGAACTAACGGCATTTACGGATGATTCACTTATGGCAAGCTCAGAATGGAACATCAAGTCTCTCAAAACGAAGCTACAAGAAATTCTTGAAGAAACGTACCTGTGGATGGACGCAAATCGTCTTGTCATCAACATTGACAAATCGAGTGTTTTATTTTTTTCACGTATAGATTCGCTGGCTCCTGATGTGATTGGTATTGAAACCTCTCGTGGACTTATCAAGAGACCAGAAAAAGGACATGTTCGTTACCTAGGGGTTTTAATCGACGAAAACCTCTCGTTCAGACACCACATAGCAAGAGTCGAGACGAAGCTTTCAAGGAACCTTGGAATCTTGAGAAAACTCAGTCACCATTTCCCTAAAAAAATACTGATCCTGATTTACAATGCAGTTATCAAGCCTCACATTCAATATTGCTCTACGGTTTGGCAATCTAATTTCAAGACACATTTACAGAGACTAAACTCAGTTCACAATAAAGCACTTCAAATTTTAGGCCCATCATCGAACAGACTATCAATGGCATCACTTTACAGACTATCTTGCACCGTTTTTTGTTTTAAATATTTTTCAGGAACACTCCCATCACCATTTAAAGGCTTATTCACACTAGCATCACAAATCCATAGTTTAAATACACGATCTTCATCAGACATTTATATACCCCCGACACCGACAGCTAGGTCGGAATTTTCTCCTAGAATTGCGTGTGCTAGAAAGTGGAATGCACTTCCGCAAGAGCTGAAGTCATATAGATCTCTCGGCTCCTTTAAAAAGAATGTGAAAAAATATCTAAAAGATTAAATATTTATTTACTAGATTTATTTTATTATTATTATTATGTTTAGAATTTTTCGATATTATTATTAATTATCATATTTTAGTTAGATACTTCAAGGGGTGTGAGCGGAGGAGAAGTTGTGTTAAAATTTATTGTTATTTGATGGCGGTTCGGGGTGGAAATTGGAGAGGACAGGAGGCCAAGCTGTATTTAGAGTGTGCAATTATTACGGGCCCAAACGTGCATCAATGCACAAGGAACCGAGTTAAGTGTATTTTTATATATTTTTTTTTTTGAATTAAAAACCCATATTGAACTTGAAAAAAAAAAATAGATATATATATATATATATACAAAAAATATATATATATATATATATATATATATATATATATACATATATATATATATATATATATATATATATATATATATATATATATATATATATATATATATATATATATATATATATATATATATATATATATATATATATATATATATATATATATATATATATATATATATATATATATATATATATATATATATATATATAACCGAGATAGAGTTGCAGGAAAAAATATAGAGGAAAATGAAAAAAGTTTGTGATACTTTGGATGTGAAGGAAGATTTGTTTTGTGAGGAGGAATTAGCAACAGTACTAAAAGGATTAAAGAATAATAAGGCTCCAGGTGCTGATAGGATGGTAAATGAGTTTCTTAAATATGGTGGCTCTGAGGTTAGAAATAAGTTATTGAAGATTATGAATATGATTTTTGAAAAAGGGGAAGTACCTAACGATTTTAGGAAAACCTTAATTAAGCCACTTTATAAGAAAGGTGATAAAAGTGAGTGTGGTAATTATCGAGGCATTAGTCTGGTCTCTGTAGGTAGTAAATTACTTAGTAATATGATACTTTTTAGACTGAGAGATGCGGTAGACAAAGTTTTAAGAGAAGAGCAGTGCGGTTTTAGAAAAGGTAGAGGATGTGTCGACCAAATTTTCACTCTTAGGCTAATAATTGAGAAGTGCCTTAGTTTTCAAACACCTTTGGTCCTCAGTTTTATAGATTACGAGCAAGCGTTCGATTCTGTTGATAGAAGAGCTTTAGTAAAGGTTTTATCCTTTTATAGTATACCAGACAAATACATTAAAGTGATTAGTGCTATGTACGAGAATAACACTGCTGCGGCTAAGATAGGAAATGAGGTTAGCAGCTGGTTTTGTATTAAATCAGGAGTTAAGCAGGGCTGTGTTCTATCCCCCTTTATATGGATTATTTTGATGGACTTTGTTTTAAGGAGCACATGTAGCGGTGAAAGAATTTTATTTGTGGCTATAAAGGAAAATTGTTGGGGTGAAAGAAAAGGACTGGGCTTAATTGTGGTCATAAATATTGACCGCGTCAAATCTAATATCGTTCCTTGAAGCCGTGAACTTACACCTTATAAGTTCTCCGATAGCGCCGCTTATAGTGCTAAAGATCGTGCCAACAAGGCTTATGCCACCCTCAATTAATGAGAGAAAATAAAACGTGTAGCCATATAAATGTGACCTCTTCTCTTCGAGCTATCTGGAGATCAGATGCCTCTGGGAGCGTGCCTTTGCAGACATGCGAACTAATTAGCTATCATTAGGCTAGATACGGAGATATAAAATGAAATAAAAACAGGTAAAAAACAATGGATTTATTGAGACTTACATATTTAGGTGAACTGCAGTAGGTCACTTCAAGTGACACAACGGTGACTGAGATACAACAATGAGAGAATTGCAAAGCTTGAACATCGAAAAAGTTCTATCTAAATGGTCCTGAATCTACTTTTCGAATCCTTCCAAATCTGATTTACCAATACTCCCAAAAAGCACTTTTACCCCACTATCAAACATAGTTTTTTTGTCCTGCGCTGTGAGAACTGGCTCACAATTGGCTCAGGTGGCCCAAAGGATGCGACGACCCTTCGTCCAATAATCTTTCTTAATTATTTCTGATGATTCAAACGTTCACACGGCTCTTATAGTTTAAACTTCCTTAGAAATATTGTGCGTAGCATCTTTTTTGTTACTAATTATCTTAGCGAAATTCAAACCGACTAGCGTCGTTGTTTGACTGAAGCTAGAATGCAATTTCTCTTTTTGCTGATTAAGAATTTAGACTCTTGGAAGCGGTATTTGAACTCAATTAGGGGACGTTTAATTTCTGTCAGAATCATCTTTAGAAGGAAAGAATCTTTGTATTTTAATATATCGCATTTTGCTCACGGTACATATTACCCGTCCCATTAATTAATGACGTCCCGTCATTATGACTTGCTTGCCTTTGGGCTTTTGAAATGTTCGCATTTTATTAACTATTTCCTCTACATAATTATTTTATATTTATGTTATGGCTTAATCAGGAGTGCTAAAAATTTTCTCTATTACTTTTCTTATTTTATTCTACATCCCTATCTAAAATTCGTCTACCGGACTAAGATTATTCATGGTTCTAGGCTAGCTATTATACTAAAGATTTTTTTTTCTACATCTAACACTGATGACTTTTACATTTTAACAAGGTTGGGGCTATTCTATCTTTACATAAGATTTTTTTTTAATTCACTTTTTACAAGGCTTTTTTTTTTATTTTGCTGTCTATATGGCAAACTACTTTCTATCTATGCTACATTAAATGAATAGCTCGACAACGCTACACATAACTCTATCTGGACATCTAACACTACATACAAGAACGATTTAAAACACACAATATTTGGTTTACCATGTTCACTGGTAACATTAAAACACTTTCACTAGGGATGTTTGCTACACAACGTTAATGATAGGGTATTGGAGGTAACATATAGTTTTAATGATAACGTAAAGTTATTAAGAAGTAACCTATGTAAATTCACATCTATTTCATCACCATTCGAGTCCTTAACGTGCTCAATCCTTCTGTTGTAAATTATTGTCCTTCACTCTTTTCTTCATGGTACAGTTCAAGCACGATTGTGTTCACACGATAAGCTTTCTCTAATTGTCAACTGGGAAATGATGCTTCCAATTACAGGTGTGGGAATATTCTATCAGATTTCATTCTCACCTGCTTTTTGACAGTTCATAGGGTGCCTTGTCATTAAGGGGTCGAACACTGGGGGTGCGTTTATTTTCTTCTCAGCATATCATTTTTGGGATATTTTAAGGCACATAGAGAACTTATTCTCGTCTAAAATTGTTCATTTGTGTATCATATAAAACTGTTAGCTCATGGCTTGCGTCTATTAACCTTTGCGGTGATTCCTAGGTTAATCACGGGGGAATTGAAGTTTGGGTTTGGAACAGGTCGACATCAAACTATAGTGACTCCTTTAAAATATTGTCTTTAACTTGTGGGAGGGTTATATTGTCACTGAGGGTTGGTCACTGGGGTTAATTTTGGTTTCCAGGTCCATTTTTCAGGAATTATCTCGTAACAGAGATATGAACTTTCCACACAGAGGGGATAGGATGGGTTCTGAGAGATGGTCACAAGGGATTCGACGCGTAAGTCTGTGATACATAAATAGTTTTTTGGGGTCATCAAATATCATAACTATACGGTCATATAGTATATGGGTCCATAATGATTATCAAAGGCGATATTTATGTACTTATGTCTTGTACTGATCGATGGGGTTCTCAGGATTTATGTGATTATATAGTTCGATAGTGCACTGGATACTGAGATTCAAATATAATGTTACCTTATACGTAATATGGTTCATGGTCGAGGGAACAACGATCATAGGTAACTGTTGTTTTCGTAGACGTAGCTGGGATGAAAATTACCTGGAGTGTATGGTGAGTACTCTTCGTTGGTTGAGGTATGATGAAAATAGATGCTACTAGGTTGTATCTGCACTGGGCAACTCATTGTAATGATCGATATCCAATATGTCGATCCACTTCCTGTAATAAAAATAACGAGGCAGAATCACACGTTCTTCAAAGTAAATACTCATAGTACAAATAAGTCACGGATCGATTGGGTACATGAATTTTACTTTACGAGGCAGAGTTAAATAAATACACTCATATTAGTACACAAAACGAAATTTTTATCATGTTGGTTGAAATATATATGTAAAGTTCCCATTGGGAAATTCAATACATAGAAGTTTCTTCTAAGTTGTTATAGCCTAACGACGATATAAAAGATAAATTCTTTAACTTTCAGTGTGGTCTCTTATTATGGTTTCTAATATACACTACTACATACACTTTATTTTAACTTCTCTCAACACTTAGCTAATTTTACATTAGATTTAAAATAATCATTTAAACAGAGTTTATGCTACATGATTAATTTGAGGTCTCATTTTACAACATATTTCATGCGTGCATTGTTCACGCACGTCCATGCTGTTTAAGAAACGCATGTTGCAGCGTCATAACCACACGGTTTTACGTAAACAAGTTTACAATGAGGGAACAAGACATAGCAAGGACGAGTGGAGACCTCTATACCCACTCGTTTTCTCATGTCTTCCCTTTTTCTTGGCTTAGCCGTTCTCATGGGGTTCCGGGTTTAACCTCTGCATTTCAGCCGTTTCCCCGTGTTCTTCTCTTGGTTTTCGCCTTCTTAGTCTCTGGATTTTTCCGTAATTACAAGTCAATAGGGTTCTTATGGTCAGGGAAATCGCGAATACGAAACATACGGCCAGTAGCATGTTCCACCAGATATTGGTCGATTCTTTGAGTTCATTCGTGTTTCTTTCTAGTCTTGTTACTTGTTGAAACAAGGTCTCGAAGGGTTTGGGATCCAATTTCATAAAGATCTTCCTTGCGTCATGGCTAGCTAGCAATGAATTTTCATGCTTTAATATTACTCCATGTTTTACAATATCTTGGGCCACTGCGTGAACAACGAGGATTATGATGATATTCTTAAGCCTCATCTTATTTTTTTGTTTCTAGAATTAATTTATCATTAATTTTACCCGTTTTTTCGCAAAATTTGTTTGTTCACTACTTTGTTATTATTATATTTTTTCAAGAGCACTTTAATTTTTAACTCAGGTTATTTCTTTATTATATAATCATTTTGTGGCATTGGCCGAAGAAAACTGATTTGTAGGCGCAAAACAGAATAAATATTTTAGGATTAGATAGGTTAGGAAAGTAAAGTTAGGACTTCCGAGCTTTATTCTGGTCGTGACATACCTCTATAACTGGTTGAGATATAGCTTTAAAGCGTAGCTAGTAATCGCTATACAATTTAATTTTACATTATATTTCTCGAGTAAGAAACACATGAATAAGCAAGCGTGCAGCACATAATTACACTGAAATCCTATTTTATGTGTAGGCCTAAAATAATTATAATCTGCACTAAGACAAAATATTTCATATAAATGGGATTAATTTCTTGTTTTGGATAATATCCATCTTGGTTAGGACATGGCGCACAGTTTGGGATGCGCCCGATGAGCTGAGTCACCATCATCATTGACCGGCGTATACAGGATTCGTCCTTATCGCTGAAAGTGCGATTTAAGGTAATTTTAAGGTAATGGGTCGATTTTCTTATAGAAAATCCGAGAGGACCGCCAAAACTCAACAAATTAAACGCTGCCTGGGTTTTGAGTTTCTCCCCAGGCTTCCCACAAATTTGTCTTTACATTAATTAGGGATATTTCCATCTGTCAGGTTTTTTAACCGTTCTGCCTAACTGTGTCGTTATTTTCTCCTCGACTTCTTGCGGTTTTTTTCTTTTTCGGTTTTTCTAGCGAAATAAGGTCAAACTTTTTGTATTGTTTTTTCAAAAATTCTTGCCCTTTTAATTTCGTTTGTTTCGCGTGTGCGGCTGCTGAAGTCCGTCTTGATTTCCCTATTTCTTTAACTACTATATGGTCTGATTCGCCATCAGACTCTTCAGAACTGGTTTCCGACGAATCCGCATTAGAACCTTTAGAGGTTGCACCTCGTGTTTTTGAGGTATCACCTCCCCTTCCTTCGTAAATTTCTACTCCTCTGGAAGTGGAAGGTTTATTCCCTAAGTCCTCGTCTTGAGTTTTCAACTCGGGAGATTTGAAAGATTCTTGAGAGCTTTGGGAGGAATCAAGAGTTTTTGCGGGGTCCTTCACTGTTTGAATGCCATGTCCTCAGGGGGATGGGGCATTTTTTGCACTACGGTTTCCCTCCATGAAGTCCACTGTTTAGGCTTGACTTTGGACACGGTTATATCATGATATTGTCCTTGCAGGTCATCCTTGGGAGTTTTATTCTCGGGCAATGTACTTTGACTCGTTTTTATGGGGAAATTTACTAAATCCAGAGCTTCTCGCAGGTTTGTTTTAGTTAAATCTTTGGGGGGAGTTTTCTTTACAGTAATACCGGGGGTTCTACAGCTCTGTTTAATTCTTCCTGCAATGACAGGGGCCTTTCTATTGGTGTTGCAGGGGAAACCATATCGTCTGGAAATCTTTTGGGGGGACAAGGGGTCGAAATTCTATCGGGGAAAAAATTGGGTTTTTGGAGATAATGTATAATCTAGCTCTCCTGCGCTCGCCGATGAATAACTTTTTGGATCTTTTGGTGTTTTTATTTCAGGAAAAAATCCTGGTATTAGGGATTTTTTCTTAGGAATAACTAGATTTTCCATTGCTAAGAATTCTTCAAAGTTTTCCTCATCACTGTTTTCTTCAAAATAATCTTGTTGAAAATTAAGGGGTTTTAGCTCTGCCAATCTTGATCTAGGGGGCTCATTTTCTGCATCGGACGAATCTGTAGAGGATGGATGTGATACCCATTTCTCAGGAAATTTGGCTCTTTTTATTCGGCTAACATGAGCCTTGTAAGTTCTTCCACTATCGGGGTTCTCCATTTTAAAAGTATAGTCGTTATCGTACTTTTTGACTATTCTGTACGGTCCAGATTATTTGTTGGAAAGTTTTTTTCCTTCCGTTTTTGCTTCGTTCTTTAGGTAGACGCAGTCTCCTACTTTGAAGTCTATACTCCCCTTGACTTTGGGTTGGTTTCTTAGCTCTTGGTTTCTTTTACATTTTTCCAACTCTTGCATAGCTATTTTATAAGTTTTCCTCATCCTATTTAAATCATTCTCCGTTAAAAACCTGGATTTGAACTAAACACGTCCCCTTTTTTATTGTAATTGTATCATTTTCGTGGTTATTAGTTACCCGAATAAAACCTTCTCCTTTGTCATAAGATATAATCTGTTCCTCACATACCAGATTTTCAGGAATTTCGTTTGATGGTGTCGCAAACCATATTTCGGATTTGCTAACCACTGGTTCAATCATTTGTGATATTTGAATTTTTTGCATCGTTTTGGGAGGGACTTTTGTTTTTCCTTATCGCGAATCCGTAATATTTCTCTTTATTTTCATTGTTTATTAGATTCATACTGGCGCTATGCTGCGCCATTGCGGTATCTTGTGGCGTCACGTTGGGTTTTACTATGTTTTTCCATAATTCCGCTATTTTCTTGATTTCGTTCGACCCTGTACTGTCGCATATCTCCCATTTTTATTTTTGCGGATTCAATACTTTATTATTTAAATTTACTTTATCTCTGCAATGTCTTTCAGAATAATTGGACAAGTTTCTGATTATTCCTTTTCCTCCTTGTGAGACATAAGGTTCAAAAGATTGCGACATTATACCGACAGAAATTTTGTTTACTGTTGCGCTGTCTTCGTAACCTCTGTTACGATTTCTTAAGGTAAATATTTTTTTCTCTACCTTAGCTGGGTAGACAAGCCTCTCGTTTGCTACGTCTAATAGCACTCTATTGGACCTTAAGAAATTTGCACCTATAATTGCTTCATACGGAAAGTTATCGCATATTATAACATTTGTCTAAAATATCCTATTGTCCTTTTTACGTTTAGGCAAATTGAACCTCTTGCATCCAATTTATGTCCTGTCACACTAGTTAAATTGGGATTATTAAAATTTCTTTGTTGTCTAATATGGGGAGGCAACATATTAAATACGCAGGAGCTTATGATATTGACTATAGCTCCGCTGTCAACTAAGGCTTTAAAGTAAATGTTTTCTACACAAAAATCATTAAATATAGGCAACCTATTATTATTATCACTACAGACGGCACTACCATTGTTTTGGACGTATTAAATCTTCTGGGCACCCTCTGGGTCCAATTTATATTTCTGAGGGGCCTGAAACGTTTCCCTGAGGATTTATTTCATGTGTCGGTGCCTGTAATAGATATTCAGGCATATGAGGCTCCGTGGGCATATCTAATTGATTTACATCTGTCTGCCTTCGCCATATATTATTATGGTAACTTGGATGTCTTGTGTCAGTGCCGCTTGCTGGCGCTGACTGCCAATGCCGTTGGCTTGCAAAATTTTCATGTCCCGTCGGCAAGTTTTCGTGATTTCTATATAGCATTCTCGCATTATATTAGCTTTGGCGATTATTTGGGTTTTCAAATCGGTAATTAATTTGTCTATTGGGGGGAAGGGTATAAAAATTTGGTTTGTACGCGTTGTAAGGTACTGATTGGCGCAATTCTTCCCTGGCTATAGCCTAGCGCCCCACCGGCGCTAAAATTTGTTCTTCCGAACAAATGGTTGCCATAATTTTGCGTACTACCGTCAGCAATTCTTGGTATGCGATTGGGGACATAACGGCACTCTCTCGCGATATGTCCAGGTCTATTACAAATATAGCACCTTATTATTGTAGGGTTATTTTCGTAATTAGATTGACTGACAGGCTGAAAACGTACTGTTTTTGCCTGGCGGGTTCTTGCGTTTTATTTCTTTGTGGCACTGGGGAGTTATCCCTTGAAAAGAAATTGGGAGACGCGTGATCGCCCTTGAAGATTGGGTTCGCGTTTGAATCGCCTAGGCTATTTATTTTTGCCTTACTGTAATTAGCGACCATCGTATCAACTTCGATCAATCGCTCTACCTCCTGAACTGCAAGATCCAACGTCTGAATATTTTTGGATATTACCACTCTATATAGTTTTGGGGATAGCCCTTGCAAAAAGGTATTTAGTATGACTTTTTCATACAGTTGCCCCGAACCACTTCCGTATTTTGCCTCTACAGAAATGCGTATATTATCAAGGTATTCTCTTATATTTTGTGAAAAGTCAAAGCTCACTGTTCCGTGTTTTAATTTATTTATGGAACTGGTTTCTATAAACCTATCTTTAAATGCTTTTAACAAGTTATCAACCGTATTTATTGGCAAGTTGGCGTTATTGCCTATGGTATGTTCAATCTGTTTTAGAAAGGTTAAGGCCTGGCCTTTTAATCGTAGTAGGAGCATGTCTTTTAACGCTCCTAGGTCTGTTTTGTTTAGTTGTACAAACTGGGTCAATTGGATATTAAATTCGTCAGTATCTGATTGACCATTGTATTCCGGGATAGATTTTGCTATTTCTATATTTTTCGCGACTAACTTCTGCACTATTAATAAGTCATTGAGGTCTTCCGCCATTTTTTTTGAATCAATTCAAAATAAATTTATTTTTTTCACTTACTAACCTATTTGGGGGAGGCTATTATCTCCTATGAGATATCTAAAGGGTTTCCCTGTCGTAGCTTAGCGGCAATAGGCCTATTCGCTTTACTTATGTCTGTATCTCCCCAATAATTAAATTTAAATTACAAAGTTTTATAGCCTAATTAGTTCGCAAGTTTTTCTCCAATTTCCGACCGTGCAATTTGTAGCGGTGAAAGAATTTTATTTGTGGCTATAAAAGGAAAATTGTTGGGTGAAAGAAAAGGACAGGGCTTAATTGTGGTCATAAATATTGACCGCGTCAAATCTAATATCGTACCTTGAAGCCGTGAACTTACACCTTATAAGTTCTCCGATAGCGCCGCTTATAGCGCTAAAGATCGTGCCAACAAGGCTTACGCCACCCTCAATTAATGAGAGAAATAAAATGTGTAGGCATATAAATGTGACCTCTTCTTTTCGAGCTATCTGGAGATCAGATTCCACTGGGAGCGTGCCTTTGGAGAAATGCGAACTAATTAGCTATCATTAGGCTAGATACGGACATATAAAATGAAATAAACAGAGGTAAAAAGCAATGGATTTATTGAGACTAACATATTTAGGTGAACAGCAGTAGGTCACTTCAAGTGACACAACGGTGACTGAGATACAACAATGAGAGAATTGCAAAGC